>CM032380.1:1768445-1819504 GCA_019023105.1 Diglossa brunneiventris | reverse complement strand
TCCCAAACTGGGAGCACTGGGAATGTCGGGGGGGGGTGTCCCCGCAGGGCTGCCCCGAGGTGGACGAGGACGGATTCACCGTGCGCCCGGACAGCGCCCGCAGTATCCTTGGAAAAGGGGAATTTTGGGGGATCCAAGGGGAATTCCAGCTGGGCATTTTTGGGGGATCCAGGGGAATTCCAAGCTGGATTTTTGGGGGATTCGAGGAGAATTCCAGCCAGGGATTTCTGGAAGATCCAAGGAGAATTCCAGACGGGCATTTTTGGGGGATCAAGGAGAACTCCAAGCATGGATTTCTGGGGGATCCAGGGGAATTCCAACTTGGGATTTGGGGATCCAAGGACAATTCCAAGCAGGCTTTTTTTCTTGGCGGGGGGATCCAAGGGGAATTCCAGCCGGGGATTTTGGGGGATCCAAGGACAATTCCAGCTGGGGATTTCTGGGGGATCCAGGGGAAATCCAACCAGGCATTTTTGGGGGATCCAAGGGGAAATCCAAGCAGGATTTTTGGGGGATCCAAGGGGAATTCCAACTTGGGATTTGGGGGATCCAAGGACAATTCCAAGCAGGCTTTTTTTTCCTTGGAGGGTGGGGATCCAAGGGGAATTTCAACTGGGCATTTTTGGGGGATCCAAAGGGAATTCCAAACAGGGATTTGTGGGGGATCCAAAGGGAATTCTGACCAGGCATTTTTGGGGGATCCAAGGGGAAATTCCAAGCAGGGACTTTTGGGGGATCCAAAGGGAATTCCGACCAGGCATTTTTGGGGGATCCAAAGGGAGCACCAAGCAAGGATTTTTGGGGGATCCAAGGGGAATTCCAAGCAGGGATTTCTGGGGGATCGAAGGACAATTCCAGCTGGGGATTTCTGGGGGATCCAGGGAGAAATCCGACCAGGGATTTGTGGGGGATCCAAGGGGAATTCCAAGCTGGGATTTGTGGGGGATCCAAAGGGAATTCCGACCAGGGATTTTTGGGAGATCCAAGGGGAATTCCAGCCGGGCATTGCCTTGACACGGGCTCAGGTGAGGTGGAGAATCCCGGCTGCTCCTCCAGCGACTCCGACTACGACGAGGACGAGCCGCGCAAGTTTTACGTCCACATCAAACCGGTGCAGCCGCGGGAGGCGCCCGGCAGCGCCGAGGCCGCCGTGGAGCAGCTCAAGGCCACCGTGGGCAATCTCATCCTGGCCCCCGGCGTTGGGGTGAGCCCGGGGGGCTGCGGGGACCCCCACAATTGCCAGGGTCACGTCATCACTGTCCCCTTCTCTTGCAGGGCACCGTCAGGAGGCAGGCGTCCCGTAAGTGGCCTGGGTGGTGGTGCTGAGGCTGAGAGCCACTGCTTGGGGACATCTCATCCTTCCTGGGCCCCTTCTTGGGGACACCACACCCTTCCTGATCCCCTTCTTGGGGACACCACACCCTTCCTGATCCCCTTCTTGGGGACATCACACCCTTCTTAAACGCAATCCTTGGGGACATCACATCCTCCTAAGCCCCCTTCCTTGGGGACATCCCATCCTTCCTGAGCCCCATTCCTTGGGGACAGTGCCACCCTTCCTTAAACTCAATCCTTGGGGACATCACATCATTCCTGAGTCCCCTTCCTTGGGGACATGCCATCATTCCTGAGCCCCGTTCCTTGGGGACATCACGCTCTTCATGAGCCCCCTTGGGGACATCACATCCTTCCTGAGCCCCCTTCTTTGGGGACAATGCCACCCTTCCTTAAACCCAATCCCTGGGGACAGTGCTACTTTTCCTGAGCCCCATTCCCTGCCCATTTGCCCACCCCTGGGGACACCCCACCCTTCCTGAGCCACCCCAGAGTCCCCGTGGCTCCGTGTCCCCTCACAGTGACATCCCCCCGCAGGGCACACGGCGTCCCTGACCCCGGCCTGCAGTGACACGGACCCCGAGGGGACACTGGCAGCAGGTGAGACTGCATGGGGGGTCCTGAGGATTTGGGGGGGCACACGAGGGTCCTGGGGATGCAGTGCAGTGTCCCCTCTCCCTACAGGTGACAGCACAGGGAGGGCTCTCCCGGCAGCACAGGTGAACAGGTAGGGGACAGCGAGGGATTGGGGTGCCATGGGGTGGCCACCCCCCATTCCTGGGGGGTCCTGGGCAGGCTCTGAGCCCCCCCCACTCTGTCCCTGTCCCCAGCGGCGCCGGGAAGCCCCCCCAGGCCACGCCGCCCTCGGCCGCGCTCTTCGGGCCCCCCCTGGAGTCGGCGATGGGGCGGAGGAGTTCCCGGGTGAGGATTTGGGGGGCGGCACGGGAACCCCCGGCAGGGCAGGGGCCGCGCTCTGACCCGGGGCTGTCCCGCAGCCCCCCGCTCCTACGTGCTCACCTCATCCTCGTCGCCCTTCTCCTCCTCATCCCGCGAGAACGTGGAGGACTCGGGGCTGGACTCGCCCTCGCACCCGCGCCCGGCCCCTCCCCGGACTCCCGGCCCTGGACCCCGCAGCCGGGCACGCCGCAGAGCCCCGGCCCCAAAGCGGAGCCGGCCCCCCGGCAGCAGCAGCAGCAGCAGCAGCAGTGCCTGGGCCCCGCGGCCCCGCAGCCCCTCCGGCCGCCTCCCCGAGCCCCCCAACTTCGCCGTTTTCAGCGGCCCCGGCGCCGAGGGGCTCTGGGGGGACGCGGGGGTCGCGCCGCGGGGTCGCAGCCGCTGCCTCAGCGGCCCCGCCCCACGAGAAGCGCCCTCGCCGGACCCTTTTGGGGATCCCCCGGTGTGGGGCAGACCCCGCAGCCCCGGTGGGGAGCAGCCCCCCCTGACGCGTCCTTCCTCCAATTCGGCTTCGTCGTCCTCCTCCTCGCCGGCCCCCCCGAGCGGGGGGGAGTCCTGCAGCCCCTCTCCCTGGGGCTGCCAGGGGCCGGGGACCAGGCTGAGCGAGGGGGGCACGGCCGGGACCCCCCCTCTGCAGTCGGAGCCGGGTGAGTGGGGGGGGGAGCTGCCCCGTGTTACCCCGAAATGTGACTCCCACAGCGCCCAACTCTGCCCCCGCCCCGTTATCCTTAACCCTGGCCCCCCATTACCTCTAAATCGGCCCCCATGACCCCGAACTGTGCCCCCCATGACCCCAAACTCTGTCCCGAGCGACCCCAAACTCTGCCCCCCAATTAGCCTGAACTGTGCCCCCCATAATCCCCAATTCTGTCCCGAGTGACCCCAAATTCTGCCCCCCCATGACCCCTACCTATGCCCCCCATGTCCCCAAACTCTTCCCCCCAATTAGCCTGAACTGTGCCCCCCATAACCCCCAATTCTGTCTCGAGTGACCCCAAACTCTGCCCCTCTCATGACCCCAAACTCTGCCCCCCAGTCAGCCTGAACTGCGCCCCCCATAACCCTGGGCTCCCTTAACCCTGCCCCCCCAACACCTAAATCTGCCCCCATAATGCCAAAATCTGCCCCCATAATGCCAAAATCCGCCCTCATCACCCCCAAATCTGCCTCCCATCACCCCAACTCCACCTCCCACCCCAAAACCGAGCCCTGCCCAACTCCCGGGGGACGGTCCTGGATTCCGGGGGGGGGTTCCTGCCGTGTCGGGGCTCTCCCCTCACCCCCCCGTTCGTGCCCCCCCAGATTCTGTGCCCTCCTGGCCCAGCGCTGCCCCCCGGGACGTTCCTCTCGTGGCCCCCCCGCGCCGCTCCCGCACCAAGCGGCCGCCGGCCGGGCCGGCCGCGGGCAGCAACAGCGACCTGGTGCGGGGCCGGGCTGGGGGGGCGTGGGGACCCCCGGGCTGGGGAGGGGCGCGGGGACCCCCGGGAGGGGCGGCCAGACACGCCCCGGCTTCCCAGTGCTCCCAGTATGGGAATGGCAGGGCGGGGAAGGGGCACTGGGAGGAGATTCCCTGGGGAATGAGAGGGGTGGGATGAAGGGAGGGGGAATTTGGGGGTTCAGGGGTGTGGGAATTTGGGGGTGTGGGAATTCAGGGATGTGGGGACTTGGAGATTTGGGGATGCGGGAATTCAGGGGTGTGGGGATTCGATGTGTAGGAATTTGGGGGTGTGGGGATTTGGGGATTCGGGGGTGTGGGAATTCGGGGGTGTGGGGGTTCAGGGGTGTGGGAATTTGGGGATACGAGGATTCAGGGGTGCAGGATGCAGGGGTGTCGGGTTTGGGAGTTCAGGGCTGTGAGATGGAGGATTTGGGAATTCGGGAATAGAGGATGTGGGAATGCAGGGGTGCAGGGATGTGGAGTTCGGGGGTACAGGGATGTGGAATTCGGGGGTGCAGGGATGCAGAATTCGGGAATGCAAGGATGTGGAATTTGAGGGTGCAGGGGTACAGGGATGTGGAATTCGGGGATGAAAGGATGTGGAATTTGGGAATGCAAGGATGTGGAATTCGGGGATGCAGGGACGCGGAATTCGGGGGTGCAGGGGTACAGGGATGCAGGGGTGCGGAATTCGGGGGTACAGGGATACAGGGATACAGGGACGCGGAATTCGGGGGTGCAGGGGTACAGGGATACAGGGACGCGGAATTCGGGGGTGCAGGGGTACAGGGATACAGGGATGCGGAATTCGGGGGTGCAGGGGTACAGGGATACAGGGACGCGGAATTCGGGGGTGCAGGGATGCGGAATTCCGGGGTGCAGGGATGCAGGGGTGCGGAATTCGGGGGTGCAGGGGTACAGGGATACAGGGACGCGGAATTCGGGGGTGCAGGGGTACAGGGATACAGGGACGCGGAATTCGGGGGTGCAGGGACGTGGAATTCGGGGGTGCAGGGGTGCACACACCCACTCCCAGCCCGCCTCGCCCCGGCAGTCGCGCTCGCTGAGCCCCTCGCCCTCCTGGAGCTGCGGCCCCTCGCACTCGGCTCCCGCCAGCCTGAGCGAGCGCGGCTTCTTCACCGCGGCCCCGCCGGCGCTCGGTGCGTCCCGGGGGGATCCGGGGGTGGGCCGGGGGTCGCAGCCCTGCGCTGACCCCTCTGTGCCCCGGCCAGGGCTGTCGCGCGGTCCCAGCCCCGTGGTGCTGGGCTCGCAGGACGCGCTGCCCGTGGCCACCGCCTTCACCGAGTATGTGCACGCCTACTTCAAGGGGCGCGACGCCGACAGGTACGGGGGGGGTCCCGGGGTTCAGAGGATTTGGGGGTGTCCCAGGGGTGCTGTGAGGGGATTTGGGGGTTCTGTCTGATTTTGGGGTGCTGTGGGGGTGCAGCCGCTGCTCGGAGCTCGGGGATGTCGCTCGCTCCGTTCCAGCCTGGGATGTATCCAAACCTAAATGGGGACACCCCAAAAACATGGGAGGGACCCCAAAAACTGGGGGTGGGGGAGGATGCTGGAACACGGACCCCAAAACAGGGGAAGGACCCCAAAACTGCAGGGGGACCCCAAAACTGGGGGGGATCCTGGAACACGGACCCTAAAACAGGGGAGGGACCCTAAAACTGCAGGGGGACCCCAAAACTGGAGGGGAACCCCCAAACGGGGGGGGAGAGGATCCTGGAACATGGACCTCAAAACAGGGGAGGGACCCTAAAACTGAGGGGGAGCTGGAAATATGGGGGTGGGGGAGAATCCTGGAACACGGACCCTAAAACAGGGGAGGGACCCCAAAACTGCAGGGGGACACCAAAACTGGGGGTGGTGGGGGGCGGATCCTGGAACATGGACCCCAAAACAGGGGGTGGGGGGGGATGATCCTGGAACAGGGACCCCAAAACAGGGGAGGGACCCCAAAACTGAGGGGGAGCTGGAAATATGGGAGTGGGGCGGATCCTGGAACATGGACCCCAAAACAGGGGGTGGGGGGGGATGATCCTGGAACACGGACCCCAAAACAGGGGATGGACCCCAAAACTGCAGGGGGACCCCAAAACTGGGGGGGATCCTGGAACATGGACCCCAAAACAGGGGAGGGACCCCAAAACTAGGGGGTGGGGATGATCCTGGAACACGGACCCCAAAACAGAGGAGGGACCCCAAAACTGAGGGGGAGCTGGGAATTTGGGGGGGTCCACTGAGCCCCGGCGTGTCCCCGCAGCTGCCTGGTGAAGGTGACCGGGGAGCTCACCATGTCCTTCCCCGCCGGCATCGTGCGCGTGTTCGGCGGCCCCGCGGCGCCGCCCGTGCTCAGCTTCCGCCTCCTGAACGCCGCAGCCATCGAGCAGTTCCTGCCCAACGCCGAGCTGCTCTACAGGTGTGCGGGACACCGGCGGGGACACCGCGGGGACAGCCTGCGAGGGGCGGGGGGCAGCGGTGGGAGGCGGATTTTGGGGTACGGGGGGTGTCTGGGGGATACAGGGGCCTTGGGAGGTGATGGATGCAGCATTAGGGGCGGGTTTTGGGGTGCAGAAGGGGCGTAGGGGCCTTGGGAGGTGATGGATGGAGGGATGGGGGCGGGTTTTGGGGTGCAGAAGGGACACGGGGAGCTTGGAAAGTGTGGGTGCAGTGATGGGGGTGGGTTTTGGGGTACAGGGGGTGTCTGGGGGCCTTGGGAGGTGATGGAGGCGGCAATAGGAGCAGGTTTTGGGGTACAGGGGGTGTCTGGGGGATATAGGGGCCTTGGGAGGTGATGGATGCGGGGATGGGGGCGGGTTTTGGGGTGCACCCTGTTTTCCTGGGGATACCCTCAGGAGCTGAGGGATGGGGAGCAGAGTTTTGGGGGTTCCAGGGGTCTGAGTGTCCTGGCAGTGCAGCGATGGGGAGCTGGCTATCGAGATTTTGGGATTCTTGGGGCTCTGGGAATGCAGCGATGGGGAGCCGAGTTTTGGGGGCTCCAGGGGTCTGAGTGTCCTGGGAATGCAGCGATGGGGAGCCGAGTTTTGGGGATCCCAGCGCTCTGGGCATCGCTTGGAGCTGGGTACCGCGGTGCCAGCTTCTGGGGGTACCCAGACCGTGCCGCCCCTCTCCCCCCACGCCCCCAGCGACCCCTCCCAGAGCGACCCCAGCACCAAGGACTTCTGGCTGAACATGGCAGCGCTGACCGGGCACCTGCAGAAGCAGGCGGAGCAGAGCCCGGCCGCCTCCTACTACAACGTGGCGCTGCTCAAGTACCAGGTGAGCCCCGCAGGGCACCCCCGCCGGGCACGGCAGGGTCTCGGTGCCCCCCTGAACCCCTCGATGTGCCGCAGTTCTCGCGGCTGGGCCCCGGCTCGGCGCCGCTGCGGCTCTGCGTGCGCTGGGACTGCGCGCCCGGCGCCACGCGGGTCAGCGTGGAGTACGGCTACAACGCGGCCGCCCTGGCACTGCCCGTGCCCCTGGGCAACGTGCACGTCCTGCTGCCCGTGGAGGAGCCCCTGACCAACCTGCGGCTGCAGCCCGCGGCCAGCTGGTAACGGGAACGGGGAGAGAGGGAGCGGGGAGACAGCGGGGCTGGGCTGCGGCGGGGTGGGGGGAATGCGGGGTCCTGGGGCTGAATGGGGTCAGGGATGAAGGGTCTGGGGTCCTGGGGCTGAACGGGGTTAGGGGTGAAGGGTCTGGGGTCCTGAGCATGAACAGGGTCAGGGGTGAAGGGTCTGGGGTCCTGGGGCTGAATGGGGTCAGGGGTGAAGGGTCTGGGGTCCTGAGCATGAACAGGGTCAGGGGTGAAGGGTCTGGGGTCCTGAGCATGAACAGGATCAGGGGTGAAGGGTCTGGGGTTCTGGGGCTGAATGGGGTTAGGGGTGAAGGGTCTGGGGTCCTGGGGCTGAAAGGGGTCAGGGATTAAGGGTCTGGGGTCCTGAGGCTGATTGGGGGGGAGGTGGAGAGTTTGGGGTCTCAACGCTGAAAGGGGTCAGGGATGAAGGGTCTGGGGTCCTGAGGCTGAACAGGGTCAGGGATGAAGGGTCTGGGGTCCTGAGGCTGAACAGGGTCAGGGATGAAGGGTCTGGGGTCCTGAGCATGAACAGGGTCAGGGATGAAGGGTCTGGGGTCCTGAGGCTGAAAGAGGTGGGGGATGAAGGGTCTGGGGTCCCAAACCTTCACAGGGTGGATGACACAGGGCTGGGAGCCCCAAACTCCCCCAGGGTGTGTGTGTGGGGGGGGGGCACAGGACTGGGGGTCCCAAACCAGCCCAAGATGGGGAGCACAGGAGTGGGGTCCTGAATCTGCCCAGGGTGGGAGAAGGAGACCCTGAACTGGGCAATGGGGACCCTGGACTGGGGAATGGGGACGCTGAACTGGGAAATGGGCACCCTGAACTGGGAAATGGGGATGCTGAACTGGGAAATGGGGACGCTGAACTGGGAAATGGGGACCCTGGACTGGGAAATGGGGATGCTGAACTGGGAAATGGGGATGCTGAACTGGGAAATGGGGACGCTGACGGGGTAAGGAAGGCAGGATGTGGGGATAGGCAGCAAGGGCTGAATTTTGGGGCTGTGGGGGCTTGAGGACACCCCCTTATCCCGGCAGGAACCTGGAGGAGAAGCGGCTGCTCTGGAAGCTGCTGGACATCCCCGGTGCCCCGGGGCAGGGAGGTGAGGCCGGGCCCGCCCTGCTCGGGGGGCTCACGGGGCGGGGGCTCCGCGTCCCGAGCCCCCCAACCCCTGCGCTGTCCCCCCCCCAATTCCCCAGGCTGCGGGCGGCTCTCGGCCAGCTGGGAGCCGCTGGGGGGGCCCAGTAGCCCAGTCCCGTGGCCGCCCAGTTCAGCAGCGAGGGCAGCACCTTGTCGGGAGTGGAGGTGGAGCTGGCGGGCGCCCGGGTACCGCATGTCGCTGGTCAAGAAGAGATTTGCTACAGGTAGGGCTGGGGCGGGATGGGGTCCCTTCCCCACAGCCTTGGGGGGTGCGGGGTCCTCTCCCCATCCCCTGGGTCCTGGGGGTACAGGGGGTCCCTTCCCTGGGGTGTGTGGGGTCCTTTCCCTGCTCTTTGGGGTGCTCAGGGCCCCTTCCCTGGGGTATTTAGGGTCCTTTCCCTGCTCCTTGGGGTGCAGGGGGGTTCCTTTTCTGCTCTTTGGGGTTCATGGGGTCTGTTTCCTGATCCTTGAGGTGCACGGGGTCCCTTCCCTGGGGTATTTAGGGTCCTTTCCCTGCTCCTTGGGGTGCCCGAGGTCGCCCAGTCCGGTGCTGGCACTGAGCTTGGGCCGCTGGGCAGTGCCCATGCCCGGCCGGGGCCGTGCCCTCCCTGCTCTGTGCCCACCTTTCCTCCGCAGGGATTTACCTGGCGGGGTCCTGAGCGGCTCCCGGACCCCCCCGAGCCCCCCCGGGCTTTTCCCGCGGTTGTGTGAATTGGAAACACTGGATGGAGGCGGGCTGGGGAGGGGGCGCCTCCTCCTCCTCCTCCTCCTCCTCCTGTCCCCTCCGTGTCGCTGTCCCTGCGTGGTCTCCTGCTCCCCCCCCCCCCGCTGCCCTCCCCTGTGCTGTGAAGGGAGTAGGAGCCGCTCTTTTATTAAACACTTTATTTTCTAATAAATTCCCCCCCGGCTGGCTGCTGCGTCCTTCTTCCCACGGCGCCAATCATCCCATAAATCCCATAAATCCCATCAATCCCATAAATCCCATCAATCCCATCTTCCAATCCCAATTCTGCCACGGAAGGGGAGGTAAAGGAAAAAAGAGGGGAAAAGCTGAAAGGATGGCAGGGGAGTTGTGATGTGGGAAAAAGGGGGCGGTGGCTGTGTCCCCCCTCACTGCCCCCTCAAAGCTCAGGGAATCATCACCACGGATTGGGGGTCCATTCTTGGGGGGGCTCTACCCCCGAGTTTTGCTCCGCCTATCCCGCAGCGCCTCGATTTTGGGGGAAAGCTCCCCAAAAGTGGGTCTGGCACCAGGGGTGAAGGCCCAGCAGCTCATCATCAGCGCGTACACCTGGGGGGGACAAGGGACACAGCGGGGCCATCAGGGGAGGAGGAGCACCTCGGGGACTCCCCCGCCAGCCCTGGGACAGCGGTGTCACCTCCGAGGGACAACCGGCGGGGGCCGGGAGTCGCCGGTTGTCCTTGAGGAGCTCCAGCAGGTGGCAGATGATCTGCGGCGGCCTCGCGGTGCCCATCATCCGCAGGAATTCCTGTGGGGGACATCCGTGAGCTCCGGGACACCCGGGAGCACCAGGAGGGCTGCGAGGGGTTCATCCCAGCGGGAATGACCCCCCTCCCTCTCCAGGGAAAACGTCACCTCCGAGGGGCTCTTGCTCTTGGAGCTGTAGGTGAAGAGCTCGTAGAGGAGCACCCCGAAGCTCCAGGCGTCGGAGGCGCAGGAGAAGATGTTGTCAGCCAGGGATTCCGGAGCGTACCTGCCGGGAAAAACGGGGTCAGAATCCTGGAAAAACGGGTTCTGAGCTCTGGGAAAAATGGGTTCTGAGCTCTGGGAAAAATCAGTTCTGAGCTCTGGGAAAAACGGGTTCTGAGCTCTGGGAAAAATGAGTCCAGAGTCCTGGGAAAAACGGGTTTTGAGCTCTGGGAAAAATGAGTCCAGAGCCCTGGGAAAAATGGGTTCTGAGCCCTGGGAAAATGGGTTTTGAGCTCTGGGAAAAATGAGACCAAAGCCCTGGGAAAAATGAGTTCTGAGTCCCGGGAAAAGAGGATCCTGATCGCTGGGAAAAGTGGATTCTGACCCCTGGGAAAAATGGGTTCTGAGCTCCGGGAAAAGCAGGTTCTGAGCTCTGGGAGAAGTGGGTTCTGAGCTCTGGGAAAAACAGGTCCAGAGCCTTGGGAAAAACGGGTTCTGAGTCCTGGGAAAAGAGGATCCTGAGCTCCGGGAAAAGCGGATTCTGAGCCCTGGATCCCACTGGAATTCCAGCCCTCCCCGTGTGCCCCCCTCACCAGAAAACGGGGCTCTGGCCGGGCTCCCGCACCACGTAGTAATCCTTGTCCTGCGGGAGCAGCTTGGCCAGCCCGAAGTCGCCGATCTTGACGTGGCTGTCGCTCTCCACCAGGATGTTCCTGCTCGCCAGGTCCCTGTGCACGCAGCGCTGCGCCCCCAGGTACTCCATGCCCTGCGGGGAGGCGGCTGCTCGAGGGGAGCGGGGACACAGCAGCGTCCCCAGGGCTGGGGAACCCCCGGCTGAGGGTCCCTGGGGGCTCATCCTGGCTGGAGCACAGCCCCAGGGGTGAGGGTGGCACTGCTGGCAGGGACAGGATCCTGCAGCATCCCCAGGGCTGGACACTGACCCTTGGGTGACCCTGGCATTGCTCAGGCCAGGACAGAGCCGCTGGCAGGGACAGGACCCAGGGCTGGCCCATGGCATTGCTCCAGCCCCATCCTGGCACAGCAGCACCCCCGTTTCCCTCGTGCCCGCCCCGATCCCACCTTGCAGATCTGCCAGGCGTAGAGGAGCAGCGTCCCGTGCTCCAGGCGGGGCTGGTTCTTCTGCAGGAAATCCCGCAGGCAGCCGTTGGGCAGGAATTCCATCACCAGCCGGAGCCCGCGCATCCCTGCGGCCAAATCCAGCACCGGCATGGCTGGAGCTGGCATCGAGGATCCCTGCCCTGTTCCCGGCCCCATTCCCTGTGCATTCCCTGCCCCATTCCCTGTGCATTCCCTGCCCCATTCAGAGCCCCATTCCCTGCCCCATTCCCTCTCCATTCCCTGCCCCATTCCCTGCCCCATTCCCTGTGCATTCCCTGCCCCATTTAGAGCTCCATTTTCTGCCTCATTCACAGCCCATTCCCTGCCCTTCCCTGTTCATTCCCTCTTCATTCTCTGCCCCGTTCCCAGCCCCATTCCCTCTCCATTTCCAGTTTTCCCAGCCCCATTCCTGCCCCATTCCCTGTCCCATTCCCAGCCCCATTCCCTGCCCCATTCCCTCTCCATTCCCTGTCTATTCCTGCCCCATTCAGAGCCCCCTTCCCTGCCCCATTCACAGCTCATTCCCAACCCCATCCCTGCCCCACTCCTGCCCCATTCCCAGCCCCATACCTGTTCCATTCCCAGTGTTCCCAGCCCTATTCCTGTCCCATTCCCAGCCCCATACCTATTCCCAGCCCCATTCCCAGCCCCATTCCTGTTCCATTCCCAGTGTTCCCAGCCCCATTCCCAGCCCTATTCCTGTCCCGTTCCCAGCCCCATCCCAGCCCCATTCCTGCCCCATCCCCAGCTCACCCCGGCTGTAGCAGACACCCCGGTACCGGACGATGAAGTCGTGCTGCAGCGAGTGCAGGATTTGGATCTCCCGCTCGAAATCCCGAATTTCCTTGGCCGAATCCTGCTGCAGCCTCTTCACCGCCACCAGCTCGCCCGTGCTGTCACCCAGGGGGTCGTAGCGGCACAGCTCCACGCTCCCAAAATTCCCCTGGGAATTATGCAGGGGAATGGATGTTGGGGGAGCCCCCCACATTCCCAGCGCCTCATCCCCCCCTCCAAATCCCCCCTCCAGCTGCCTTTTCACACCTGCATCAGCTGGTAAAGAACAGCTACCGCTCAAAAGAACTTCCTCTGGTTGCTGGTAATGACCCCATTAATTGCATAATTAATTAATCCCAACTGAGTGAGCCAGGAGATTGTAATGGATGAGAGCCTAAAGGGGGATTGGGATTCTAACCCAACCCCAGGAAAGTTGGGATAGAACAGGATGGGACAGGAGGGTCAGGATGGGACAGGAGGGTCAGGATGGGACAGGAGGGTTGGGATGGGACAGGAGGATCAGGATGGGACAGGAGGGTTGAGATCAAGTGGGAACCCCAGGAAGGTTGGAATAGAACAGGATGGGGCAGGAGGGTCAGGATGGGACAGGAGGATCAGGATGGGGCAGGAGGGTTGGGATGGGGCAGTAGGGTTGGGATCAAGCGGGATGGGGCAGGAGGTGCAGGCGGCAGCAGGACAGCGCAGGAGGATCGGGATCCAGCCAGGATGTCCCATCTGGGGATGGGGTGGGATGGGATCTATAGCACAAATCTGGGAAGGGAAGAGCGGCTGGGCTGAATTTTGGGGTTGGGGGTCTCTCCTGTGCCCCCACCTTGCCCAGCAGTGAGATGTACTTGAGGTGCCTCTCCTGGAACTGCTCTGGATCCTGGCTCATGGCCAGGGACTCGTGTCCCCAAAAGCCATCCCGGAGCGTCACATCCGCGGGGGGCAGGTCCGAGAGCAGCTCATAGTCTGTGGGGAGGGGGCGGTGAGGCCGCTGTGGGGTCCCCCCGTGCCCCCCCAGCCCGTCCCCGTGCCCACCAGAGGTGATGAGGCTGTTGAGGTCGCGGATGAGGGCGCGGAAGCAGGGCCGGAGCTGGGGCTCGTACTCCATGCACTGGGACACCAGCGCGGCCAGCTCGGGCCACCGCGGGGCTGGGAGCTGCTGCTGCCTCTGGTAGAATTCCAGCTTCTGTGGGAAAGGGGGGTCAGGCCGTGTGGGACCCCCAAAGAGCCCCTGAAGGGCTCTGAGATGGGGCAGAGTGCAGCGGGATGGGGCAGGAGAGGTGGGATGGGATGGGATTTATGGGATGGGATTTGTGGGGTGGGATGGGATCTGTAGCAGGGAATAGAATGGGATGGGATTTGTGGGATGGGATGGGATGGGATCCATAGCAGGGAATAGAATGGGATGGGATTTATGGGATGGGATGGGATCCATAGCAGGGAATAGGATGGGATGGGATTTATGGGATGGGATGGGATGGGATGGGATCTGTAGCAGGGAATAGGGTGGGATGGGATTTATGGGATGGGATTTTGCGATGGGATGGGATCCATACCAAGGAATAGGATGGGATGGGATTTGTGTGATGGGATGGGATCCGTAGCAGGGAATAGGGTGGGATGGGATTTGTGGGGTGGGATGGGATCCATACCAAGGAATGGGATGGGATGGGATGGGATGGGATGGGATGGGATGGGATGGGATGGGATGGGATGGGATTTGTGGGATTGGATTTGTGGGATGTGGATTTGTGGGATGGGATTTGTGGAGTGGGATGGGATCCATAGCAGGGAATGGGATGGGCTGGGATGTAGCAGAAAGGGACAGGAGGACTGGGGCAGGAAGGTCTGGATACAGTGGGAAGGGGTGGGAGGGTTGGGATCAGCTGGGATGGGACAGGAGGGGCAGGATGGGGCAGGAGGGGCAGGATGGGGCAGGAGGGTCAGGATGGGGCAGGAGGGTTGGGATAGAACAGGATGGGGCAGGAGAATCAGGGTCCAGCAGGATGCTGGCATCAGCCTCACCCTCTGGGGCTCCAGCAGGCTCAGGGGCATGTTCCCCCCACTGAAGATCTCCCAGAGGGTGGCTCCGAAGCCCCACTTGTCAGCTGGCAGTGCCAGGCTCCCGGGGTCGCTGACACATTCGGGGGCCACCCATGGGATCCTCTCCACCAGCACTGTGGGGTGCCCAGCCCTGCTCAGCACCCACTGTAGGGGCCCAGCACCCCCAGAACCCCCCCAGGACCCCCCCCAGACCAGGAGGGTGACACTGACCCCGGGGTGGGTGAGTTTGATGAAGGGGATTCACAGCCCACAGCCAGGACCTGGCTTGGAGGGTGAGCACAGGACCCCAAACCCAGAACCAGGACCCCAAACCCAGAACCGGGACCCTGAACCCAGAACCAGGACCTCAAACCCAGAACCAGGACCCCAAACCCAGAACCGGGACCCTGAACCCAGAACCGGGACCTCAAACCCAGAACTGTGACCCCAAACCCAGAACCGGGACCCTGAACCCAGAACCGGGACCCCAAACCCAGAACCGGGACCCCAAACCCAGAACTGTGACCCCAAACCCAGAACCGGGACCCTGAACCCAGAACCGGGACCCCAAACCCAGAACTGTGACCCCAAACCCAGACCTGGGATCCAGAGCCCAGAGCCAGGATTCCCCATGGAGGATGAACACAGGACCCCAAACCCAAAGCCAGAACCCCAAGGCCAGCACCCCAAGGACCCCCCAGGACCCCTGACTCACTGTCCCGGGCCAGGACGGTGACGCTGACCCGGGGTCGTTGAGTTTGATGAAAGGGGGGCTCCCCCCGGCCGTGTCCCCCTCCCGTGCCAGCAGCACCTTCTTGGCAGAGACGTTCCCATGAGGGATCTTCTTGTCCTCCTGGATGGGGGGAAGAGGGGTCGGGACACTCAGGGTGGTCCCACACACTGGGGTGGGCCGGGGGAGTAGCGGGGATGGGGGGATGGGATGGGGATCCATGGGATCTGTGGGATGGGGATCCATGGGATCCATGGGATATGGGGGTCTGGGGGCTGTGGGATGGAGACACATGGGATCCATGGGATGTGGGGTCCGTGGGGTATGGATGGACTGGGGGCTATGGGATGGCAATCTATGGGATCATTTGGATGTGGGGTGTGGGGCCTGTGGGATGGGGATCTATGGGATCCATGGGATGTGGGGCTATGGGGGCTGTGGGAACCACCTGGGATCCAGAGCCCACAGCCAGGATTCCCCATGGAGGGTGAACGCAGGACCCCAAACCCAGAACCAGGACCCAAACCCAGAACCAGGACCCCAAACCCAAAGCCAGAACCCCAAACCCAGAACACAGAACCCCAAACCCACAACCAGGACCCCAAACCTACAACCAGGACACCAAACCCAGAACTGTGACCCCAAACCCAGAACCAGGACCCCAAACCCAGAACCGGGACCCCAAACCCAGACCTGGATTCCCCATGGAGGATGAACACAGGACCCCAAACCCACAACCAGGACCCCAAACCTACAACCAGGACCCCAAACCCAGAACTGTGACCCAAACCCAGAACCAGGACCCCAAACCCAATGCCAGAACGCCAAGACCAGCCCCCCCCGGACCCCCTCCCACCACCACGGGCTCACCAGGTAGTTGAGGGCATAGGCCAACTGCTTGGCCACTGTCAGCTTCCAGCCGGTGGTCACCGTGCCCCGGTTCTTGCGCAGGTACAGGTCCAGGGGCCCATGCCGGACGTGCTCCTGCACCATCACACCTGGGGGCACCCCAGGTGGGTCAGGGGGCGCCCACCCTGCGCTCAGGGGTGCCCGGGTGGCGCCGTGGCCACCGGCCCGCCGGACACTCACTGTCCTTGCCGAGGCTGACGCCGTGCAGCAGCACCAGGTGTTTGTGGGACAGCTGGCTCATGGTGCTGGCGGCCTCCAGGAAGGACTGGGACAGGGACAGAGGGCTCAGGGCGGGCCTCAGGGACCCCGAGGTGACGTGGTGGGGTGGCAGTGCCACCCCTCACCTCCAGGCAGTTGCGGTGGCTGCTGTCCATGACCTTGAGCACCACCGGGGTCTGCCGGGGCCCGTCCTCCTCGTCCTGGTCCCGTTTGATGCCTTTGTAGATCTGGGTGAAGGAGCCCTGGCCCAGGCTCTCGCCCTGAGGGACACGGGGACGTTGCCAGGGGGTCGCTGCCCCCCTGTGCCACCCTCCCCGTGGCCCTGCCCTGCCCCGTACCCGTGCCAGGCTCTGCGGGTCGATCTTGTGGAACATCATCTGCTGGAGGCTGCGGGGCCGGGCCACGGCAGGGGACCCGGGGGGACAGGGGACCCCGCATCGTACGATCAGCAGGTTGGACTTCTCTGGGGGCCAGAGAGGGTGTGAGGGGGGGCTTGGGCAGGGGACCCCCACCTAGGACCGCACACAGCCGCTCTGTGACATCACAACAGCTCTGTGACATAGCCTGCTCTGTGACATCACAGCCCACTCTGTGACATCACAGCCACTCTGTGACATCACAGATGCTCTATGACCTCACAGCCACTCCGTGACATCATAGCCTGCTCTGTGACATCAGAGCCATTCTGTGACATCACAGCCTGCTCGGTGATGTCACATCCACCCTGTGACATCACAGCATGCACCGTGACATCACAGCCCTCTGTGACATCACAGCTCCTCTGTGACATCACAGCCCGCTCTGCCACACCCCCCTGGTGTCACCTTTGGCCCGGGGGGGACAGGCCACCTGCAGGCGCATGGGTGCCCCCTCGGCCTGCAGCCCGCGGTGCCCGTAGGTGCCCAGCAGCTCCCGCAGGCTGCAGAACCTCCGCGGCACCCCCGACAGCCACCAGTGCCCGTCCTCGTCCCGGCGGATCCGGCACCGTTTGTAATCCCGGCCCGAGCGGGTCTGGGGGGGAAGCACCGGGGTCAGCGCTGGGGGCACCCCCAGGACCCCCCCAAACCCCTCCTGCCCCAAAGGGACACCGCGGGTGGCACCGCCCTCGTGTCACCACCCTGCAGGTGCCAGGGCCACGGTCGTGACCCCCACCAAGCCCCCCTGCCCGGTGTCCCGGGGGTCTCCCGGGGGTCTCACCTGCACGCACACGGTCAGCAGGTAACTGTCAAAGTCCTGGGGGCTGCGGCGCAGCAGGAACAGCCCCGGGGCACCCCCGGCCGCCTCCAGCTTGTTCACGGCAAACTCGGCGCTGCCAAGGGCGGGAATGGCCGTGGTGGCCCTTGGGGACACGGCAGGCACCCCCTGTGCCCACCCCCTGTGCCCACCCCCTGTGCCCATCTCTGTGCCCATCCCTGTGCTCACTCCCTGTGCCCTCTCCTGTGTCCCCCTCCATGCCCACCCCTGTGCCCCCTCCCCAAACCCAACAGATCCCCGTGGAGCCCCACCCAGGCTGGGGATGGCTCTGTCCCCTCCATCCCCCTGTCCCCTCAGGCTTAGGGATACCCGGGGGGTCCCGGTACCCAATTCCCAGGGGTTCCCGGTACCCAATTCCCAGGGGATGGGAATTGGGAATTGGGTGCCCAGGGGGTCCCGGTACCCAATTCCCAGGGGTTTCTGGTGCCCAGTGCCCAGGGGGTCCCGGTACCCAATTCCCAGGGGATGGGAATTGGGAATTGGGTGCCCAGGGGATCCTGGTACCCATTTCCCAGGGGTTTCCCAGCACCCAGTTCCCAGGGTTTCCCAGCACCTGGTGCCCAGGGGGTCCCGGTACCCAGTTCCCAGGGGTTTCTGGTGCCCAGTGCCCAGGGGGTCCTGGTACCCAATTCCCAGGGATTTCCCTGCACCCGGTGCCCAGGGGGTCCCGGTACCCAGTTCCCAGGGGATGGGAATTGGGTGCCCAGGGGGTCCCAGTACCCAATTCCCAGGGGTGCCCAGTGCCCAGTGCCCAGGGGGTCCTGGTACCCAATTCCCAGGGGATGGGAATTTGGAATTGGGTGCCCAGGGGGTCCCGGTACCCAATTCCCAGGGGTGCCCAGTGCCCAGGGGGTCCCGGTACCCAATTCCCAGGGGATGGGAATTTGGAATTGGGTGCCCAGTGCCCAGGGAGTCCCGGTACCCAATTCCCAGGGGTGCCTGGTGCCCAGGGGCTCCCGGTACCCAATTCCCAGGGGTGCCCAGTGCCCAGCGGGTCCCGGTACCCAATTCCCAGGGGTTTCCCCGCACCCGCTGCCCAGGGGCTCCCGGTGCCCACCTGATGGGCCCGTGGCACCGGTTCTCCAGGTCCTCCAGCAGCCGCGGCGGTGCCACCTCCCTGCAGAAGTAGTGCTGGGCATCCGCCGTCAGCCGGTAGTAACCATCGAGCAGAGCCACGAAGGACCGAGCCTCCCGCAGCGTGGTGAACTCCACCTCCTGCGCGGGAAAAACGCCAACCGCTCGTTTTGTAAACTTTTCAAAGTTTAGCAGTAATAAAATGGTTATAAAAATAGCAATACAATTAGAGTAATGATAATTTGGACGGTTTGAATTAGGACAATATGAGACAATAAATACAAAGAGTTACGGATGTCCGGGTACCTTTTTCTGGGCAGCATAAGCCTGAAAAAGGAGCCACGTTAACAGAGGGTTAACCCTTAAAAGCAACAGCCTGTTGCATATTCATACACTTCATACATGATGCTTAAATTCCATTCAAACACAGGATTCTGTCTGGGCATCGTCAACTTCTTCCTCTGAATCCTGACAGCGCCTTTGAGGCAGGAAGAAGTTAATTTCTTCTGATAATGGAGCAATAAATTCTTTTTTTCCGAAAGATTTAGGTGTCCTGTGGCTGCTATCACGCTGCAAGTCCTTTTCCTTTAAAAAAATCTCCTACACAGCACAGTTTCTATTTTAACATTTTTTATAACCTAAAACTACATTTACCACACTACTTAAGAGAATTAATACACCACAACTTTCTAACACAACACACAGAACGCTCATTTCAATATTTGCAAAAAGCCAATCATAAAATACGTGCGTTTTTCACACTGTGCCAGCCTTGGTGTCACCCCCTCGTCCCCCGCAGCCCTCCCGGGGGCTCCCCAAACCCTTCCCGAGCTCACCAGCACCCGGTTGTCCGCCTTGGTGACGGTGACCAGCCGGTTCTCCACGGGGCCGCCGCCGTCGCGGCTCGCCGCCTGCTTGATGCTGATGTCGGCGATGTCGGGGAAGTCGCAGAAGTGCTGGCGGTTCTACGAAGGGACAGCGAAGGTGACAACCCCGTCCTGCCAGCTCCCAGACACGCCGGAGCCACCTGGGAGCCGCTGCGGCTGCAGGCGGTCGCAGAGATCTTTTCATGAAAATCCTTTCCTCAGGATTTTTTCCTCCCGAGAAGCTGAAAGGCTTCAGGAACAAAATGTAAGCAATGATTGTCTGCTGCTGTGGGATGCAACAGGTGGATCTGTGATTGGTCTCATGGGGTTGTTTCTAATTAATGGCCAATCACAGCCCAGCTGGCTCAGACTCTCTGTCCAAGACACAAACCTTTGTTATTCGTTCCTTTCTATTCTTAGCCAGCCTTCTGAGATGAAATATTTTCTTCTATTCTTTCAGTATCGTTTTAATGTAATATATATCATAAAATAATAAATCAAGCCTTCTGAAACATGGAGTCAGATCCTCATCTCTCCCCTCAGCATAAGACCCCTGTGAGCATGGTCACACCAGGCCACGCCTGTTGTAGTGTAGTTTTTATACTTTGTAATGGTTTTGTTTTTGTACCCCCGTGTTTTTCCCAAACGGTTTATCTCAGATTGTAGCCCCTCCCTCTACCTGTGTAATCCCTTTGCTGAGATCATCCCCAAACCCCCACCCTGGCTCTCTGTCAATCACTCAGCATCCCATCCCCTCCATCCAGAACTTTCAGTCCAGGATGTTGAGTGATCAGCCAGAGGCCAGGGCTCAACCCCCCAGGTATTACCCCATAAGCTGTCCTAAATGTCCATTTCCCAGTATTCATCCCTTAATTTTTCTTATTGGTCAGTAAAATGTTATTATCTACTTTAGGTTTCCACCTTCCTTTCAATGTAACCTTGGCACCTCTGCCGGGGCCAACGATCAGCCTGGCTGCCTTTGGTACCCCCAGGATCAACCTGGCTGTCCCTCTGTACCCCAAGGATCAGCCTGGCTGCCTTTGGTACCCCCTGGATCATCCTGGTACCCCCAGGATCAGCCTGGCTGTCCCTCTGTACCCCCAGGATCAGCCTGGCTGCCTTTGGTGCCCCCGGGATCAGCCTGGTACCCCCAGGATCAGCCTGGCTGCCTTTGGTACCCCCAGGATCAACCTGGCTGTCCCTCTGTACCCCCAGGATCAACCTGGCTGCCTTTGGTACCCCCTGGATCAGCCTGGTACCCCCAGAATCAGCCTGGCTGCCTTTGGTACCCCCAGGATCAGCCTGGTACCCCCAGAATCAGCCTGGCTGCCTTTGGTGCCCCCAGGATCAGCCTGGTACCCCCTGGATCAGCCTGGCTGCCTTTGGTACCCCAAGGATCATCATGGTATGCCCAGGATCAGCCTGGCTGCCTTTGGTACCCCAAGGATCAGCCTGGTACCCCCTGGATCAGCCTGGTACCCCCAGAATCAGCCTGGCTGCCTTTGGTACCCCCAGGATCAGCCTGGTACCCCCTGGATCAGCCTGGTACCCCCAGGATCAGCCTGGCTGCCTTTGCTACCCCCAGGATCAGCCTGGCTGCCCTCTGTACCCCCAGGACATGGGAGAGTGCCCCCTCTATGCTGTTCACTGTCTCGGGGCTGACCGGGGCTCCCCCAGTGGCACTCAGAGGGACTCAGTGGCACTCAGAGGGACTCGGTGGCCCTCAGAAAGACCAGAAGAACACCGAAGCACCTCCGAGCCGCCGCAGCTCCAGGCCACGCCGCTGTCGCCGCACACGTGGATGGTGACGGGCGCCGCGGACGCGGGGGAGCGCACACGGAAAATCTCCTCGCTGCGGCGGCGCTGGAGCCGCTCCAGGTCCAGCAGGTACTTGAGCTTCAGGCGCGGCGCGTCCGGCTCGCAGCCCCCCAGGCGCCGCAGGGATTTGCCGAAGCGGCGCCGGAGGCGCTTGCGGGTCACGAAGTTGTGCTGCTGGATCTGCGAGCGCAGCGGCGCCGGCAGGCACGACTTGTAGCTGCGGGGAGCGGAGCGGCGTGTGCCCGGGGGTGTCGGGGTGTCCCCGGCGGTGTCACGCTGTCCCTGGGGCTGTCACACTGTGCCTGGGAGTGTCACGCTGTCCCTGGGGCTGTCACACTGTGCCTGGGAGTGTCACGCTGTCCCCGGGGGTGTCACACTGTCCCCATGGGATTCAGGCTGTCCCCGGGGGTGTTGGGGTGTCCCGGGGGGTGTCACACTGTGCCTGGGGGTGTCGGGGTGTCCCCGGGGGTGTCACTCTGTCCCCATGGGTGTCACACTGTCCCCGGGGGTGTCACACTGTCCCATGGGTGTCACACTGTCCCCGGGGGTGTCATACTGTCCCCATGGGTTTCAGGCTGCCCCCGGGGGTGTTGGGGTGTCCTGGGGGGTGTTGGGGTGTCCCCATGGGTGTCACACTGTCCCTGTGGGATTCAGGCTGTCCCTGACCATTCCAGGCTGTCCCCATGGGTGTCACACTGTCCCCGGGGGTGTCACACTGTCCCCATGGGTGTCACACTGTCCCTATGTGATTCAGGCTGTCCCTGACCATACCAGGCTGTCCCCGGGGGTGTCACACTGTCCCTGACCATTCCAGGCTGTCCCCAGGGGTGTCACGCTGTCCCCATGGGTGTCACACTGTCCCCATGGGTGTCACGCTGTCCCTGGGGGTGTCACGCTGTCCCCATGGGTGTCACACTGTCCCCAGGGGTGTCACGCTGTCCCCATGGGTGTCACACTGTCCCCATGGGTGTCACGCTGTCCCTGGGGGTGTCACGCTGTCCCCATGGGTGTCACACTGTCCCTGTGGGATTCAGGCTGTCCCTGACCTGTCCCCATGGGTGTCACACTGTCCCCGGGGCTGTCACGCTGTCCCCAGGGGTGTCACACTGTCCCCAGGGCTGTCACGCTGTCCCCAGGGCTGTCACACTGTCCCCATGGGTGTCACACTGTCCCCAGGGCTGTCACGCTGTCCCCAGGGGTGTCACACTGTCCCCAGGGCTGTCACGCTGTCCCTGTCTCACCTGACGTGCCTGCAGACCTGCGCGGGGCTCTGCCGCCGCTCCTTGGCGATGCGCAGCATGTCCAGCACGGCCAGGCTCAGGCACTGCTCCTGCGTGGGCAGGCTCAGCCCCACGGCCACGCGGCCCCCGATGAAATCACTGCGGGACTGGGCATGGCACGAGGCTGGGGGGGCCTCTCCCGTCTCCCGAGACCCCCCCCAAAACGTGCCAGTGTCACCCTCCTGTCCCAGAGCCCCCCGGGAGTCACATCCTGCCCGGGCTCGGCTTCCCTGTCCCCTCAGGGGACACAGTGATCCCATCTGGGGGTGGCCACGAGCAGCTCCAGGTGAGCCAGGGAAGAGGAGCCACATCCCCCGGGCTGGAGGAGGAGGAGGAGGAGGAAGAGGAGGGGGAGGAGAGGGGTCAGAACACCCCAAAACCACCCCCGGCATCATCTCGGTCCTCACAGGTGACAGAGAGAGCCCGGGGGAGGAGGAGGAGGAGGAGAGAAGGGAAGGGAAGGGAAGGGAAGGGAAGGGAAGGGAAGGAAGGGAAGGAAGGGAAGGGAAGGGAAGGAAGGGAAGGGAAGGGAAGGGAAGGGAAGGGAAGGGAAGGGAAGGGAAGGGAAGGGAAGGGAAGGGAAGGGAAGGGAAGGGAAGGGAAGGGAAGGGAAGGAAGGGAAGGGAAGGGAAGGGAAGGGAAGGGAAGGGAAGGGAAGGGAAGGGAAGGGAAGGGAAGGGAAGGGAAGGGAAGGGAAGGGAAGGGAGAAGAGAAGAGAAGAGAAGAGAAGAGAAGAGAAGAGAAGAGAAGAGAAGAGAAGAGAAGAGAAGAGAAGAGAAGAGAAGAGAAGAGAAGAGAAGAGAAGAGAAGAGAAGAGAAGAGAAGAGAAGAGAGGTCAGAACATCCCAAAACCACCCCCGGCATCATCCTGGTCCTCGCAGGCGACAGAGAGAGCCCGGGGGATGAGGAGGAGGAGGAGGAGCCAGGCTGGCAGCGCTCACCTGGGCGAACAGGTAATCAATGACGGGGTAGTCCAGGACGGGGCTGGCCCGGCCGTTCAGCAGCTGGAAGCGGTGGGACTGTCCCAGTCCGCACCAGTTGGGGAAGAAGAACCTGATGGGTACAGAGGAGGGGTCTCAGCGCTGCGTCCCCAAGAGAGCACGACCCCAGGGATGTCAGTGAAGGGTGGGAGCTGCACCTGATCCTGTACACCACGACCTGGCTGCAGGACTCGTCCACGGTGAACACGTGGTTGGGGGGGAACCAGCAGCTCAGGTCCTCCGTGGCCAGGGCGAAGAGCGGGTGGCACACGGGCAGCACGCCTGGGGACCGACAGGGGCTGGCACCCGAGCCCGTGGCCAGGGGCTCAGCTCGGGGCCGAGACCCCACAGCCACAGCCAGGATCCCCTGGCAAGGATGTGCTGGGGATGCTGAGCCCATCACCGGGATCCTGAGCTCACAACCGGACCCCAAGGCTACAGGCAGGACCCAAACCCCACAGGCAGGACCCAAACCCCACAGGCAGGTCCCGAATCCCACAGGCAGGTCCCAAACCCCACAGGCAGGTCCCAAACCCCACAGGCAGGACCCAAACCCCACAGGCAGGTCCCAAACCCCACTGCTGGGATCTGGAGTCGACAGCCAGAATTCCCTGCTGAGGACAAGCACAGGGCCCCATTCCCACACCCAGGACCCCATACCCACACCCAGGACCCCATTTTCACACCCAGGGCCCCATTTTCACACCAGGACCCCATTTTCACACCCAGGGCCCCATTCTCCCATCCAGGACCCCGTACCCACACCCAGGACCCCATTCCCACACCCAGGACCCCGTACCCACAAACAGAACCCCATTTCCACATCCAGGATCTCATTCCCCCTTCCAGGACCCCGTACCCATAAACAGAAACCCATCCCCACATCCAGGACCCCGTACCCACACCCAGGGCCCCATTTTCACACCCAGGGCCCCGTACCCACACCCAGGACCCTGTACCCACATCCAGGATCCCATTCCCCCATCCCGGACCCCGTACCCACATCCAGGACCCCGTACCCACAAACAGAACCCCATTTCCACATCCAGGACTCCATTCTCCCATCCCGGACCCCATCCCCACACCCAGGACCCCATCCCGGACCCCATCCCCACATCCAGGACCCCATCCCGGACCCCATCCCCACACCCAGGACCCCATTCCCCCATGTCAGACCCCCGAGCCCGGCGGGCGCCCCCGGGCCCGGCGCTCACCGCAGGCTTTGGCAGCGCGCACGCAGAGCTCCTCGGCCGTGTACTCGCCGAAGGTGAAGCTGAGCGTGCCCGCGGCGCTGCCCGGGGCTCGGGGCGGGGCGGGGGCCCGGTGGTACAGGAACACCTGCAGGGTGCCGCTCTCGGCCGACGAGAGGCTGCAGGAGCGGCCCCCGATCAGCGGCGTCTCCTCGCCCAGCGGGGCCATGGCAGGCGCTGCAAGGAAAGCGAGACTCGGAGTGACCCCTTTGTCCCACCCTCATCATCCTCCCCGCGGTCAAACCCGGCAGCAACACCCGCAGGGATGGCATGAGCCCCTCCTGGGAAGGAGGGAGGGGAAACTGAGGCACGGGGTTGGATATCCCCCTCCTCTCCCAGCCTGTCCCACCTTCCCGGCCGCTCCTCCTCCGCCTCAGCGCTCCCGGTGTGAGCAGGGGGGACCCGGTTCCATCCCGGCTCCATCCCGGTTCCATCCCGGCTCCATCCCTGGTTCCATCCCCGGTTCCATCCCCAATCCCGGCTCCATCCCGGGCTCCATCCCCGGCTCCATCCCCGGTTCCATCCCCGGCTCCATCCCGGTTCCATCCCGGTTCCATCCCGGCTCCATCCCTGGTTCCATCCCCGGTTCCATCCCCAATCCCGGCTCCATCCCGGTTCCATCCCGGGCTCCATCCCGGCCCCATCCCTGTTCCATCCCCGGCTCCATCCTGGTTCCATCCTGGCTCTATCTCAGTTCCATCCCCGGTTCCACCCCGGCTCCATCCCTGGTTCCATCCCGGCTCCATCCCTGCTCCATCCCGGCTCCATCCCCGGTTCCATCCCGGCTCTATCTCAGTTCCATCCCCGGTTCCATCCCGAGCTGGCCGCACCCCCGGCTCCCCTCCCGGTACCTCTGCCGTGCCGGGGCCTCGCTGTGGGCCTGGGGAGGGGGTCCCGGAGGGAGGGGGTCCCGGACGGGCTGCGCTGCCAAATCGGGGTTCTGGGGCTGCGTAGGTGGCTGCGAGCGAAGGAGAGATAAAAAATCCCCCGGGCGACTTCCTTCCTGCCCGGGGCCTGCGGGGCGGGCGGCTTCCTGCCAGGGGAGGGGGGACAAAATGCGACACCCCGGGGCGCAGCCAGAGGGTGTCGGGAGGGCGAAGGGTTGAAAACATGGGCACCCCCAGGGACCCTCTGGGCACCCCTGGGCATCCTCGGGGCACCCCTTTGGGCACCCTCGGGGCATCCCCGGGCACCTCTTTGGGCACCCTTGGGGACAATCTGGGCACTCTCGGGGACTCTCTGGGCACCCCCGGGCACCCTCTGGACACCCCCGGGCACCCCTTTGGGCACTCTCGGGGACACTCTGGGCACCCCCCAGTGCTGGCACCGTGGGTACCACAGGGACGGGCGATGCTCTACCAGGGCAGCTCATCCAGGGCGCTGCCAGCCCCCCCTGTCCCCCACTGCTGCCACCCCCAGAGCCCCTCCTGACCTCGGTCCTGCCCCCGGTGCCACCGCGGGGCTGGGCGTGTGCCAGCCCCGGGCCCGTGCGGTGTCGCACGTCCCCGCCCGGCGGATGTGGCCCAAACTCGTTGTTTTTTCCCCTGGAGCTGCTCCAAGCCCGCTGGGCGAGGAGGAGGCGCCGCGGCGGGGAGGGGACACGTGGTGGGGACAGTGCCACCCTGCCCTGCTCTGTCCCCCCACCTGGGGACACGTGGTGGGGACAGTGCCACGCTGCCCTGCTCTGTCCCCCCTCACCTGGGGACACGTGGTGGGGACAGTGCCACCACCAGGGCTGGAGGAAGGGACAGGGACCCTCGTCTGCCCGGTGGGGAGGACTCAGAGGGTGGCGGTGGCCCCGTGGTGACACCAGGCAGGGGACGGGGACCTCGCGGTGATGGATTAGAGGGGACGGAGCCTTCGTGGTGACACCTGGGAGGGGACAATGCCTCCGTGGTGACATCTCGCAGGGGACGGTGCCTTCGTGCTGGTGACCTGGAGGGGACAGTGACCTCCTGGTGATGGCCTGGAGAGGACGGTGCCTCCACGGTGATGACCTGGAGGGGACAGCGACCTCCTGGTGATGCTGTGTAGGGGACAGTGACCTTGCAGCGACACCTCGGAGGGGACAGTTCCTCCGTGGCCACACCTTGGAGGGGACACTACCCCCATAGTGACACCCTGGAGTGGACTCTTCCCCCTCGGTGACACCTCGGAGGGGGCGGTGACACATCGGAGGCCACACTGCCACCTCTGTCCCCACCTCAGGGCTGTTCCTCTGCCCCAACCCCAACCTCACCCGCGGGCTTTGGGGCAAGAGCGTGGAAATCCCCAAACCTGTCCGTGCCCGGGCGGGACAAGGTGGCGTTTGGTGGCCGGGAATGAGGAAGCGGGGCCAGCCCCACGCCCGGTGCCACGTATCCCGCCGGGAGCCACCGTCCTGCCCCGCCACCGCCGCTCTGCCGGGGCTCAGCAGCACCGGCACCCGGAGCTCGGCGGCACCGCGGCCGTACGGGAGGGAAGGGGTTATTTATGGCCGCGGCCGCTCTCAGCTCCGTCCTCCCCGCCGCGGCTCCCTCCCCGAGGGCCTGAACGTGCCTCCCACCGGCTGCAGCAGCTCGAGGCACGGCCGGGCCCTCCACACCTCCGGGACCCCTCCCCGGGGTGCAGCCCCCGCTCGGCTCCTCGGGCTCGGTCCGGCCGGTCCGTCCCGCTCCGCCGGCAAACAACAACCTGCTCCTTCTGGGGTAAAGGTTTCCTTGGGGTTTGTTGTTTTTTCCCCTCGGCTGGAGATAAATTTGGCTCCGCCGGAGGCTCTGCCCCTCCTTGTTTGTGCTGCTTTGGGGAGGGGTCTCTCCCTCTCTCCCTCCCCGCTCCCTCCCGGCCGTGCCCCTTCGGGTGCCGACGTTTCCCGGAGCAGCCGAACCGGGGAAGGATCGGGGGCAATTCCCCGGCCGAATTCTGGCTGTTCCTCCTCGGACTCTGCCCTTTGGCACCCCTTGGCACAGTCCCGGCCTGGGGAAGGGCACAGAGGGCACGGGGTGCGGTACAAAACCCGCTGCCCTCTCCTGCTTTCCCCTCGGCGCTCCCGTTCCAAGGAATTCTCTCTCCCTCTCCAGTCTCCCCGCTTCGGATGCGCCGCTGCCGCCGAGCCCCGGCCTAACCCCGCGCCGAGTCCCTCCCGCAGCTGCCCCATTTGAGGTCCCCCACACCCCAAAGCCACCATGCAGGGACCCCAGGACGTGCGGGACCTCACCTTCAGCCCGTGGGATTACGGAGTCTTCGCTCTGATGCTGCTGATCTCCACGGCCATCGGGCTCTTCCACGGGCTGGCCAAGGGCGGCCAGAAAACCTCGGAGGATTTTTTCACGGGCGGCCGGAGGATGTCGGCGCTGCCCGTGGGGCTGTCGCTGTCGGCCAGTTTCATGTCGGCCATCCAGGTGCTGGGGGTGCCGGCCGAGGCGTTCCGCTACGGAGCCAAATTCCTCTGGATGTGCCTGGCGCAGCTCATCAACAGCGCGCTCACCGCGCAGCTCTTCCTGCCCGTCTTCTACCGCCTGGGGCTCACCAGCACCTACGAGGTGGGCACACGGCTCGGGGGGTCCCGCCGAGGTGCCCAGCATCGCTGCCAACAGCTCCGGGCTCAACTCGGCGGATGAGACCCCCCCTCCGCGGGGTGCGGACCCCGCTCCCGAGGTGTCCCGGGGGATGTCCCGGGGGTCCCGAGTTGTTCTGGGGTGTCCCTGGCTGTCCTGGAGGTGTCACGAGGTGTCCCGGGGGATGTCCCGGGGGTCCCGAGGTGTCCCGAGGTGTCCCGGGGGATGTCCCGGGGGTCCCGAGGTGTCCCGAGGTGTCCCAGGGGATGTCCCGGGGGTCCCGAGTTGTTCTGGGGTGTCCCTGGCTGTCCTGGAGGTGTCCCGAGGTGTCCCGGGATGTCCCAAGGTGTCCCAAGGTGGCCCGGGGGATGTCCCAGGGGGTGTCCCGGGGGTCCCGAGGTGTCCCGGGATGTCCCGAGGTGTTCCAGGGGGTGTCCCGGGGGTCCCGAGTTGTTCTGGGGTGTCCCTGGCTGTCCTGGAGGTGTCCCGGGGGCTGTCCCGGGGGTCCCGAGGTGTGCCTGCCTGTTCTGGGGGTGTCCCGGGGTGACCCGGGTGTCCCCTCGCAGCCCCGTAGGACCCCGCTCCCCCCATGCCTTGGGGTTCTGGGGGGTCTCTGCGTCCCCCCCAACCCCCTGGGGGGTGCGGACCCTTCTCACCCCCTGCCTTGGGGTTCTGGGGGGTCTCTGCGTCCCCTCCAACCCCACGGGGGGTGCGGACCCCGCTCCTCCTGCCCCGGGTGCTGGGGGGGTCCCCCCCAGCCCCTCTCCCGCCCTGCCGGGGTTTTGGGGGTCCCCCTAACCCCGCGGGACCCCGCTCGCCCTGCCGGGATCTGGGGGTCCCCCCAGCCCCACCAGCCCCAGCTCAGGGCTCACTCCGGGGTGGCCCCGACGCGCTCTTTGTCCTTGTCCTTGTCGCAGTACCTGGAGCGGCGCTTCAGCCGGAGCGTGCGGCTGTGCGGGACCGTGCAGTACGTGGTGGCCACGGTGCGTGTGCGGCGGTGGCCGCGGGGACAGCGCAGGCGGTGCCCTGAGCCCCCGGGAAGGGCCCCGGGCCCCGTGCCGGTGTTTGGGCTGGCTCGGAGCGAGCGCGGCGCGGCGGGAGCGCTGTTTGGAGAGAAAACCGCGCCGAGAGAAAAGCGTGTCACCTGCGAGGGGACCCTGAGCCCCTCTTGGGGACCCTGAGCTCCTCTTGGGGACCCTGAGCCCCTCACAGGGCACTGAGCCCCCCCTCGGGACCCTGAGCCCCCCTTGGGGACCCTGAGCCCCCCTTCGAGACCCTGAGCTCCTCTTGGGGACCCTGAGCCCCTCTTGGGGCACTGAGCCCCCCCTCGGGATCCTGAGCCCCCCCTTCAGGTCACTGAGCCCCTCTTGGGACCCTGAGCCCCCCTCGGGATCCTGAACCCCTCTTGGGGCACTGAGCCCCCCCTCAGGGCACTGAGCCCCCCCTCGGGACCCTGAGCCCCTCTTGGGGACCCTGAGCCCCTCACAGGGCACTGAGCCCCCCCTCGAGATCCTGAGCCCCCCTCGGGATCCTGAACCCCCCTTTGGGACCCTGAGCCCCTCTTGGGACCCTGAGCCCCTCTTGGGGCACTGAGCCCCCCTTGTGACCCTGAGTCCCCCTCGGGACCCTGAGCCCCCCTCAGGTCACTGAGCCCCCCTCAGGTCACTGAGCCCCCCGTCAGGGTCCTGAGCCCCCCTTTGGGACCCTGAGCCCCCCTCAGGGCCCTGAGCCCCCTCTTCCCACAGATGCTCTACACTGGGATCGTCATCTACGCGCCCGCCCTGATCCTGAACCAAGGTGTGGCTCGGGGGGGGGCTCTTCCCGTCCCTGTGTCCCCCCCTCAGGTGACAATTCCCCCCCTCAGCACTGTCCCCTCTTCCTCCAGTGACCGGGCTGGATATTTGGGCATCGCTGCTCTCCACGGGGGTCATCTGCACCTTCTACACCACCATCGTGAGCAGGGGGGGCTGGGGGGGTCCTGGGGGGTATCCCGAGGGGTCCTATGGGGTGTCCCAGGCTGTCCTGGGGTGTCCCGGGGTGTCCTGGGGGGTCCCAGAGAGTTCCAGGGGGTCCCGTGGGTGTCCCGGGGGGTAGTGGGGTGTCCTGGGGTGTCCCAGAGGGTCCCAAGGTGTCCCGAGGGGTACTGGGGGGTGTCCCCAGGTGTCCCGGAGGGGGTCTCGAGGTGTCCTGGGTGTGTCCCAGGGTGTCCTGTGGATGTCCCTGTTTGTCCCTGGCTGTCCCGGGGGGTCCCGAGGTGTCCCTGGCTGTCCCAGGGGATGTCCCGGGGTGTCCTGGGGGTGTCCCGAGGGGTCGCAGGCTGTCCCTGGCTGTCCCGGGGGATGTCCCTGGCTGTCCCGGGGGATGTCCCTGGCTGTCCCAGGCTGTCCGAGGCTGTCCCAGGCTGTCCCGGGCTGTCCCGGGCTGTCCCGGGCTGTCCCGGGCTGTCCCTGTCTGTCCCTGGCTGTCCCAGGATGTCCCTGTCTGTCCCAGGCTGTCCCTGGCTGTCCCGGGCTGTCCCAGGGATGTCCCAGGCTGTCCCAGGCTGTCCCGGGCTGTCCCGGGCTGTCCCGGGCTGTCCGGGGCTGTCCGGGCGCTCAGCCCCGCTCGCTGTGCCGCAGGGCGGGATGAAGGCTGTCATCTGGACCGACGTGTTCCAGGTGTTTGTGATGCTCGCGGGTTTTGTCGCCATCGCCATCCGGGGGGCGCTGCTGGTCGGGGGTCCCGCCGAGGTGCTGAGCATCGCCAGCAACGGCTCCAGGCTCAACTTCGCCGAGTGGGTCCCCCCGAACCCCGCGGGACCCCGCTCCCCCTGCCCTGGGATCCGTGGGGTCACCGTGTCCCCCCGAACCCCGCGGGACCCCGCTCCCCCTGCCCGGGATCTGTGGGGTCACCGTGTCCCCCCGAACCCCGCGGGACCCCGCTCCCCCTGCCCGGGATCTGTGGGGTCACCGTGTCCCCCCGAACCCCGCGGGACCCCGCTCCCCCTGCCCCGGCGTATTGGGGGTCACTCCCAGCCCCCCTCACCCTCAACCCCGGGATCTGTGGGCTCACCCCCAGCCCTTCACCCCCTTCCCTGAGTTCTGGGGTCACCCCCAGCCCCTCTCACCCCTCCCAGTGATCTGTGGGGTCACTCCCAGCCCCTCCCACCCCCTTCCCTGGGTTATGGGGTCACCCCCAGCCCCTCTCACCCTTTCTCTGATTTCTGGGGTCACTCCCACCCCCTCTCACCCCACCCCGGGCTCTGTGGGGTCACGCCCAGCCCCTGCCCGCCCTCCGCGGGCTCTGTGCCGTGCCGTGCCCCCCTGACGGGCTCCGGGCCGTGCCCAGTTTCAGCCCGGACCCGCGGAGCCGCTACACGGTGTGGAGCTTCGTGCTGGGCGGGACGCTGCTCTGGCTCTCCATGTACGGCGTCAACCAAGCGCAGGTGCAGCGCTACGTGGCCTGCAGGAGCGAGAGGGAGGCCAAGATGTGAGTCCGGAAACCCCCCGGAACCCCGGGAACTCTCCGGACCCCCCGGAACTCTCCGGACCCCCCCGGAACTCTCCGGACCCCCCCGGGAACCCCCGAAACTCTCCGGACCCCCCCGGGAACTCTCCGGGTCCCCCCGGAACCCCCGGAACTCTCCGGGACCCCCCAGATCATCGGGAACTCTCCGGGCCCCCCCGGGAACCCCCGGAACTCTCCGGACCCTGACCCCCATGTCCCCCGTGCCCCCCGTGCCCACCGTGTCCCCCGTGCTCCCTGTACCCCCCGTGCCCCCCCATGCCCCCTGTGCCCCCCATGACCTGCATGCCCCCCGTGTCCCCCTTCCCTCCGTGCCCCCCATGACCCGCATGCCCCCTGTGCCCCCCGTGCCCTTGTGCCCCCCAGGTCGCCCGTGCCCCCCGTGTCCCCTGTGCCCCCCTTATCCCCGTGCCCCCCATAACCCGCATGCCCCCTGTGCCCCCCGTGCCCCTGTGCCCCCCATGTCTCCTGTGTCCCCCTTCCCTCCGTGCCCCCCATGACCCGCATGCCCCCTGTGTCCCCGTGCCCTTGTGCCCCCCAGGTCGCCCGTGCCCCCAGTGCCCCCCGTGTCCCCTGTGCCCCCCATGACCTGCATGCCCGCCATGCTCCCGTGTCCCCTGTGTCCCCCTGTGTCCCCCGTGTCCCCCTTCCCTCCGTGCCCCCCACGACCCGCATTCCCCCTGTGCCCCCCATGTCCCCCGTGCCCCCCGTGTCCCTGTGTCTCCCTTATCCCCGTGCCCCCCAAGACCCGCATGCCCCCTGTGTCCCCCTTCCCCCCGTGCCCCCCGTATCCCCCACGCCCCCCATGTCCCCCGTGTGCCCCACGACCGCATTCCCCCCGCGCGCCCCCCATGTCCCCGGTGTGTCCCTGCGCCCCCCATGACCTGCATGCCCGCCATGCTCCCCGTGTCCCCTGTGTCCCCTGTGTCCCCCATGTCCCCTGTGCCCCCGATGACCCGCATGCCCCCGTGCCCCCCGTGTCCCCCTGTTGCCCCCATGTCCCCCGTGCCCCCCATGTCCCCGTGCCCCCGATGACCCGCAAGCCCCCCGTGCCCTCCGTGCCCCCCGGTGCCCCCGATGACCCCGTGCCCCCCGTGCCCCCCGTGCCCCCGATGACCCCCGTGCCCCCCGTGCCCCCCGTGCCCCGCAGGGCGCTGCTGGTCAATCAGGTCGGGCTCTTGTGCATCGTGGCCAGCGCCGTGGCCTGCGGGCTCATCATGTTCGCGCTCTACGGCCGCTGTGACCCTCTGCTGGCCGGGGCCATCGCCGCCCCCGACCAGGTACCGACCCCCTGGCACCCCCTCTGGGATCACGGGGGCTTTTGGGGTCCCACAGGGACCGTGTCCCTTCCAGGACCCCTCAAGCAGTGGGGTCAGAGGGGGTTTTGGGGTCCCCAGGGGTTCTGACCCTTCCAGGATCCCTCAGGGGCACAGGGGTCCCTTGGCATCCAGATCCTCGGCAGGACCCGCAGGCAGTGGGGTCAGAGGGGGTTTTGGGGTCCCCAGGGTTCTGCCCCTTTCAGGACCCCTCAAGCAGTGGGATCAGAAGGGGTTTTGGGGTCCTCCAGAATCCTCATCTCTGCAGCACCCCCTGAGGCACTGGGGAAGGAGTTTGGGGCTCCCAGGTGTTTTGGGGTCCCCAGAGGGGTCCAGCACCCCTGAGGCACTTGGGGAAGGAGTTTGGGGCTCCCAGGGGTATTTGGGGTCCCCCAGGGCTCTAGATCCTTTCCAGCACCCCTGAGGCATTGGGATAGGAGTCTGGGGGGCTCCCAGGGGTTTTGGGGTCTCCCAGAGGAGTCCAGCGCCCCCTGAGGCAGTGGGGTGGGAATCTGGAGGGCTCCCAGGGTGTTTTGGGGTCCCCCAGGGGTCCAGCGCCCCCTGAGGCAATGGGGTGGGAATCTGGGGGGCTCCCAGGGGGTTTTGGGGTCCCCCAGGGGTCCAGCGCCCCCTGAGGCAATGGGGTGGGAATCTGGGGGGCTCCCAGTGGGTTTTGGGGTCCCCCAGGAGTCCAGCGCCCCCTGAGGCAGTGGGGTGGGAATCTGGGGGGCTCCCAGTGGGTTTTGGGGTCTCCCCGGGTTCCTGCTCCCTCCAGCGCCCCCTGAGGCAATGGGGTGGGAATCTGGGGGGCTCCCAGCGGGTTTTGGGGTCCCCCAGGAGTCCAGCGCCCCCTGAGGCAGTGGGGTGGGAATCTGAGGGGCTCCCAGGGGGTTTTGGGGTCCCCCCGGTCCCTCCCCTCACCCCTGTCCCCCAGTACATGCCCTACCTGGTCCTGGACATCTTCGGGAGCACCCCGGGGGTGCCGGGGCTGTTCCTGGCCTGCGCCTACAGCGGCACGCTCAGGTGAGGAGGGGTCCCAGCCTGGGGACACGGGTGGGGGGTGCCACCACCCCGGTGTCCCCACGGGGCTGACGGGGCCACCTCGTGCCCAGCACGGCCTCCACGTCCATCAACGCCATGGCTGCTGTCACCGTGGAGGACCTGGTGCGGCCGCGGCTGCCGGCGCTGTCCCCCAGGAGGCTGACGCTGATCTCCAAGGGGCTCTGTGAGTGCCACCGGCCTTGGGGACAGGGCTGGGACATGCTCAGGGGATGGGTCACCCGCCAGGGTCACCGTGCCTGGGGGGACACAGATGGGTCACCCCTGCCTGGGGTGTGCCGGGCTGTGCCGTCCCATTCCACCCTATGGATCCCATCTCAATCCCATGCCATCAATCCATCCCAAATCCCAACCCTAACCCGTCCCATAAATCCCATAGATCCCGTCCCACCCCATCAATCCCATCAATCCATCCCAATCCCAGCCCTAACCCATCCCATAAATCCCATAAATCCCATCCCAATCCCATCAATCCCATCAATCCCATCCCATCAATCCATCCCAATCCCAACCCTAACCCATCACATCAATTTCATAAACCCTGATCCCAATCCCATCAATCCCATCCCATAGATCCCGTCCCACCCCATCAATCCCATCCCATCAATCCATCCCAAATCCCAACCCTGACCCGTCCCATAAATCCCATCAATCCCATCCCAATCCCATCCCAATCCCATCAATCCCATCAATCCATCCCAAATCCCAACCCTAACCCGTCCCATAAATCCCATAAACCGATCCCACCCCATCAATCCCATTCCATAAATCCCATCCCAATCCCATCAATCCCATCAATCCCATCAATCCCATCAATCCCATCAATCCCATCCCATAGATCCCGTCCCACCCCATCAATCCCAATCCCATCAATCCCAAAGTCATCAATCCCAATCCCAATCCATCAATCCAATCCCAATCCCAATCCCATCCCAATCCCACCCCATATTCCTGCAGCTCTCACCTTCGGCACCTCCTGCATCACCGTGGCCGCTCTGTCCTCGCTGCTGGGGGGGGGTGTGTCCTGCAGGTGAGAGCCCCCCGAGACCCCCAAATCCCCTCCCTCAGCTTCTACCGTCCCAAAAAAACCCCAAAACCCCAAAACTGTCAGTGCCCATCCGAGCGGTGACACCGCGGGGACACGGCCCCGCTCGGGTGGCACCTGGAGAGCCCTCGAGGGTGAAGGGGTTGGGGCAGTGCCAGGCCCCCCTGGAGCTCTCACAGACCCCAAAAAACCCAAAAAACCCCAAACCTTCCCCGAACCCCCCCCAAACCCTTCCCCTGTCTGTGCCCATCCGAGCGGGGACACTGCAGGGACACTGTGGGGACACGGCCATGCTCGGGTGCCACCCGGAGAGCCCTCGAGTAGGGGGGGTTGGGGCAGTGCCAGGCCCCCCCTGGAGCTCTTGCAAACCCTAAAAAAATCCCCCAAACCCCCCCAAAACCCCCCAAACCCCCTAAAATCCCCCGCGCTGTGCCCAACTGAGCGGTGACACTGCGGGGACACGGCCACGCTTGGGTGGCACCTGGAGACCCCTCGAGGAGAGGGGGTTGGGGCAGTGCCAGCCCCCCCGGAGCTCTGCAGGGAGCTTTGCAGACCCTAAAAAATCCCCAAAAGGCCCCCCCAAAACCCCCCAAACCCCCTAAACTCCCCAAACTCCCCTGCACTCTTTGTGCCCATCCGAGCGGTGACACCGCGGGGACACGGCCACTCTCGGGTGGCACCTGGAGAGCCCTCGAGGGTGAAGGGGTTGGGGCAGTGCCAGGCCCCCCTGGAGCTCTCACAGACCTCAAAAAAACCCCAACCCCCCCCAAAAAACCCAAACCTTCCCGAACCCTCCCCAAACCCCTCTCCTGTCTGTGCCCAACTGAGTGGGGACACTGCGGGGACACTGTGGGGACACGGCCACGCTCGGGTGGCACCCGGAGAGCCTTCGAGTAGGGGGGGTTGGGGCAGTGCCAGGCCTCCCCTGGAGCTCTTGCAGACCCCCAAACACCCCCAAAAAACCCCCAAAACCCTAAACTCCCCCGCGCTGTCAGTGACCATACGAGCGGTGACACCGCAGGGACACAGTGGGGACACGGCCACGCTCGGGTGGCACCTGGAGAGCCCTCGAGGAGAGGGGGTTGGGGCAGTGCCAGGCCTCCCCTGGAGCTCTCCCAAACCCTAAAAAAATCCAAAACCCCCCCAAAAACCCCCAAAACCCCCCGTGCTGTCTGTGTCGAACTGAGCGGTGACACCGCAGGGACACAGCGGGGACACAGCGGGGACACGGCCACGCTCGGGTGGCACCTGGAGAGCCCTCGAGGGTGAAGGGGTTGGGGCAGTGCCAGGCCTCCCCTGGAGCTCTCACAGACCTCAAAAAAAACCCCCAAACCAAAAAAAAACTTCCAAAACCTTCCCCAAACCCCCCCCAAACCCCTGCCCTGTCTGTGCCCAACTGAGTGGGGACACCGTGGGGACACCGTGGGGACACAGCAGGGACACGGCCCAGCTCTGGTGCCACCTGGAGAGCCTTTGAGGAGGGGGAGTTGAGGCAGTGCCAGGCCTCCCCTGGAGCGCTCACAGACCTCAAAAAAACCCCAAAAACCCCCCCAAAAACCCCACAACCTTCCCCGAACCCTCCCCAAACCCCTCTCCTGTCTGTGCCCAACTGAGTGGGGACACTGCGGGGACGCTGTGGGGACACGGCCACGCTCGGGTGGCACCCGGAGAGCCCTCGAGTAGGGGGGGTTGGGGCAGTGCCAGGCCTCCCCTGGAGCTCTCCCAGACCCTAAAAAAACCCCAAAAAAAACCCCAAAACCCCTGACCCCCCCAAACCCCTCCCCTGTCTGTGCCCATCCGAGCGGGGACACCGCAGGGACACTGTGGGGACATGGCCACGCTCGGGTGCCACCCGGAGAGCCTTTGAGGAGGGGGAGTTGAGGCAGTGCCAGGCCTCCCCTGGAGCGCTCACAGACCCTAAAAAAACCCAAAAAAACCCCAAAACCTCCCCCAAACCCCTCCCCTGTCTGTGTCCATCCGAGTGGTGACACCGCTGGGACACAGTGGGGACACGGCCACGCTCGGGTGCCACCCGGAGAGCCTTTGAGGAGGGGGAGTTGGGGCAGTGCCAGGCCCCCCCTGGAACTCTCGCAGACCCTAAAAAAACCCCAAAAACGCCAGGGCTCCTTCACGGTGATGGGGGTGATCAGCGGGCCCCTGCTGGGCGCCTTCGTGCTGGGGATGTTCCTGCCCCGCTGCGGGACCGCCGTGAGTGCGGGGTCGGGTTTGGGGTCGGGGTTTTGGGGTTTGGGGTTTGGGGTCGGGTTTGGGATCGGGGGTTTTGGGTTGGGGTTGGGGGTCGGGTTTGGGTTTGGGGTTTTGGGTTTGGGTTTTGGGGTCGGGTTTGGGATCGGGGTTTGGGTTTGGGGTCGGGGTTTGGGATCGGGTTTGGGATCGGGTTTGGGATCGGGGTTTGGGGTTTGGGGTTTGGGGTCGTGGTTTGGGTTTGGGGTTTGGGGTGTGGGGTTTGGGGGCGGGTTTGGATCGGTGTTGGGGTTGGGGTTCTGGTTTGGGCATTTGGGGTTTGGGATGGGGTTTGGGGGTGGGGTTGGGATCGGGTTTGGGGTTGGGGGATTTGGGGTTTGGTGTCGGGGTTGGGTGTGGGTTTGGGGTTTGGGTTGGGGTCGGGTTGGGTTTGGGGTTTGGATCGGGGTTTGGGTTTGGGGGTTTGGGGTTAGGGTTTGGGGTTTGGGGTCGGGTTTGGGGTTTGGGGTTTGGGTCGGGGTTTGGGGTTTGGGGTTTGGGGTTTGGGGTCGGTTTGGGGTCGGGGTTGGAGTTTGGGGTTTGGGGTCGGGGTTTGGGGGTTTGGATTGGGGTTTGGGGTTTGGGGTCGGGGTTTGGGGTTGGGGTCGGGTTTGGATCGGGGTTTGGGGTTTGGGGTTTGGGGTTTGGGGTTTGGGGTTTTGGGGTTTGGAGTTTGGGGTTTGGTCGGGGTTTGGGTTTGGGGTCGGGTTTGGGATCGGGGTTTGGAGTTTGGGGTTTGGGGTCGGGTTTGGTGTCGGGGTTTGGGGTCTGGGGTCGGGTTTGGGATCGGGGTTTGGGATCAGGTTTGGGGTTGGGGTTTGGGGTTGGGGTTTTGGGGTTTGGGTTGGGGTTGGGTTTGGGATTAGGGTTTGGGATCGGGTTTGGGATCGGGGTTTGGGGTTTGGGTTTGGGGGATTTGGGGTTTGCTGGGTTTGGGGTTTGAGGGATTTGGGGACAGGGTCTGGGGTTTGGAGGTTTGGGGTTTGGGGTTTGGGGGGTTTAGTGTGAGGGTCTAGGGTTTGGGATCAGCAGTTTGGGATTTGAGGTTTGGGGTTTGGGGGATTTGGGGTTGGGGGGTTTGGGGTTTGGGCATTTGGGAGATTTGTGTTTGGGGATTTGGGGTTTGGGGCATTTAGGGGATTTGGGGACAGGTCCTGGGGTTTGAGGATTGGAGGTTTGGGGTTTGTGGGATTTGGAGGTTGGGGTTTGGGGGTTGGGGGATTTGAGGTTTGGGTTGGGGCATTTGGGAGATTTGGGATTTAGGGTTTGGGGATTGGGGGATTTGGGGGTTTGGGGATTTGGGAGATTTGTGGTTTGGGGATTTGGGGTTTGGGGGGTTTAGGGGATTTGGGGACAGGTTCTGGGGTTTGAGGATTGGAGGTTTGGGGTTTGGGAATTTGGGGATTTGGGGTCAGCACGGGGGTGGTTTGAGGTGTTAGGAGGGTTTGGGGAATTGGGGATTTGGGGGGTTTGGGGAGGGAGATTTTGGGAATGGGAGGGTTTTGGGGGTTCTGCCATTCAGCACAGCCATGGGGATATTTGGGATTTTTGGGGCAGCTCCCCCGGGCCCTGCTGATTCCCTGTCCCTGTCCCTGTCCTGTCCCTGTCCCTGTCCTGTCCCTGTCCCTGTCCCTGTCCCTGTCCCTGCCCATCCCTGTCGCTGTTCCCGTCCGTGTCCCATCCCTGTCGCTGTCGCTGTCGCTGTCGCAGGGGGTGCTGGGGGGCCTGGCCGTGGGCCTGGCGCTGTCGCTGTGGGTGGCCGTGGGTGCCACCCTGTACCCGCCCAGCGCGGCCACCATGGGGGTGCTGCCCACCTGGGGGACGCTGTGCCCGCCCCACAACGCCACCAGCGCCACCAACGCCACCAGCGGCCCCGCCCTGCCCGCGCCACCCCCGGAGCCGCTGCGGTGAGCGGGGCTGGGGACAGCGCGGGTGTGCTCTTGTCCCCTGGGGTGGCACGGCCCTGTCCCCTGGGATGGCACGTCCCTGTCCCTGTCCCCTGGCTGTGATGCCACATCCCTTTTCCTGTTGGCTCTAATGTCACATCACTGTCCCCATTCCGTGTGATGTCACACCCCTGTCCCTGCTGGCTCTGATGTCACGTCACTGCCCCTGCTTGTTGTGACATCACAGCAATGTCCCTGTCCCTTACGGTGTCACAGCCCGTCCCTGCTTGTTATGACATCACATCCCTGTCCCCGTTTCCTGTGACATCACATCCCTGTCCCTGTTCCCTGTGACGTCACATCCCTGTCCCCATTCTCTGTGACGTCACATCCCTGTCCCCTGTGACGTCACATCCCTGACCCCATTCCTGTGATGTCACAACCCTGTCCCCGTGCCCTGTGACATCACACGGTGTCCCCATTCCCTGTGACGTCACCGGGTGTCCCTGCTGGCGGTGACACCGCGCTGTCCCCTGTCACAGCCCGGCCATCCTGGGTGACTTCTACTCCATATCCTACCTGTACTACGGTGCCTTGGGGACACTGGGGACCGTGGGGACAGGGGCCCTGCTCAGCCTGCTGCCAGGTGAGTGGGGAGATGGCCCTGTCACCTCCCGTGTCACCCCCTGTGTCACCTCCATCACCCTGTCCCTGTCACCCTTCCCCGTGACCTCATTCCTGTCACTCCCTGTCACCCATCCCTGTCACCCTGTCCCTGTCACCCTTCTCTGTGACCTTATTCCTGTCACTTCTTGTCACCCATTCCTGTCACTCTGTCCCTGTTACTCTGTCCCTGTCACCCCTCCTTGTCACCCATCCCTGCCACCCTTCTCTGTGACCTTATTCCTGTCACCCCCCATCACCCTGTCCCTGTCACCCTTCCCTGTGACCCCATTCCTGTCACTCCCTGTCCCCCATTCCCGTCCCGGTGTCCCCTCCCGGCAGGGCCAGCGCGGCAGAGCCGCTGTCCCCAGGGCGTGCTGTGGTGGGACATCGTCCGGGCTGCACCCTCGGGTGGCCTCAAGGGTGACAGCGGCGCTGGGGACGAGCCCCTGGACAAGGCCACGGTGACCCGGGCGCTGCTGGAGGCGGCAGGGGAGCGGAACCCCCCGTGTGACCCCCCCAGGGGTGGCACTGTCACCGAGAGCGATGTGTAGGGGACAGCGGGGTGGGGACACAGCGCTGGCACCAATAAAGGAGCTGCTGAGCCCGGGCACAGCCTCTCCTTGGGGGGACAGGGAGGGGACACAGGGGGGACACAGGGAGGGGGACACAGGGAGGGGACAGGGCCACCGTCCCTCAGGCGACACAGCATTTTTTCCCACCTGTGGGCAATCTTTTCCATCTGAGTTCCTGTAACACAGATTGTGACTCTGTGAGAATTACACCAGCGAGGTTTTTACAGTCACTTGGTGTGAGTGTGTGTCCTTGTGTCCTTCCATGGTGCTTTTCTGCAGTTACTTAAAATATTATGAATAAGAAGCTTGACTAGGCCAAGCAGCAATCAATTTATTAATTAATATGGTAAATTATGAGCAACACAGTGCTGGGTACAGCAGGGGAAGTTTTCCCTCCGACTGCACACTGATAATTGAGGGTTACAGGTATTTATAGGGGTACTCATCAGGTTTTTTTTTTTTTTAGCAGTTTCTATTTCCAATTTTTTACACCAGCAATGCTTATTCGGAATTATTACATCACAACTCTACACACTGTTGTGATTTTAGTTTCTCTCAGGATGTGTTTTTAAAGGAGTATCCCCAGATGGTGGTGGTCCAGTTTCCAAAAGAAGAAAGACAAATCCCATCTGGGTGGGCCCACCTTTTAATTACAGAGACTATAAATCTAATAACAGTGATGTCCAGCTTCCCTTGGTTGAAACCATAAATCCTTGAAGGGTGTTCATCTTCCTTTCTCAAGCTGTTTTTCTCTGCTTCAATAGGGTGTGAGATAAGCATATTTCCTTTTTATATATATTCCAAAGCTATAGTTTCAAGGATACAAGTAATATTCTAAAATTATACTTCAAAATGTTATTATTGCAGAGCTCTTTATGGATTAACTACAAGGAAAAAGCAACACCCTTAACGCTTTAATTCCAACGCTCCTAAATCAACCAGGGTTAATTGCAAACAAAAGATAAGTTCAAAGGCCTTTTTCCATGCTTTATTTTCCTCAGTTATTATTAGAATTCACAGCTCTCCCGCTGTCAGTGTCCACACATTTCGCACTCACAAACACACACGTCGCCTGTTTGTACCTGACACGAAACACAGCTTTGTATTTCACAGCGGGGAGCAGATCCCACTGTCCCTTATTGCTTTTTGCAGTTCTTTTATCTCACGAGGTGGGACAGCCACCCGTGTTCTGGGACCACCGGCTTGCTGGCTGAATAGCACAGGCACAGCTGAAGGATTCAGACTTCCTCTTTGCAAACCTGGCCTCTGACTTCATGCCAGTCTGTTAGTTGAAAATTATCAAAAGATTTTTGTGAGTTTTCTAATTTTTGGGATTAACGCTGGCGAATTTTCAGGGTTTAGTGTCCCAAGCACTGGGGGGACTCTGGAGCTGTTTGGGACCAGTTCTTTTTCGAAATTCTTTTGGGTTGGCATTTGCAGGGGCGAAATAATTCTCTGTCTGTGCTGTATTTATTAAAGCAGCTGTCACATTCCAGCCTCCCCCTCCTCGTCGCACGGTTTGTGCGCGCGGATGTGGCTGTGACACAAAGTAGTCCCGCTCGGTGTGTGGAAGGCGAGTACGCGGAGGGATATCAGGTATCGTTTGTGCAGTGTCGCGCGCGCGCTGCGGAGGGATCTCTCAGTGATGTGGCCGAGAGAGGTCCGGCAGAGGGAGAGATGCGGAAGGATACATGCAAGGCGCTGCAGTGTTCGCCTGCTCTGGTGCCGTTTATAGACCCGGTGGCGGACAGGGCACAGGGATTGCCGGCTGTGCCCGGACAGCGGCATGCGGCGGCTCGGAACCGGGACCGGGCTGCACCAAAGCTGCGGCGAAAGCAGCGGAGGGCGGCGGCGGGGCCACGGAGATAGAACCGCTGCGCACGGCTCATCCCGGAAGCAGCGCTGTGGTTGGATGAGGCGCGGAGTGATATCGCTGCTGCGGAGTTGTAGCAACTGCGCACGCGTGGTTGCGTCACTAGGCCCGCGTGGGGAGCCATCATGGCGGCAGGCGGGCGGGCGCGGGAGGCGGCAGAGCTGTGGAAACGGGGACGGGGCTGCGGCTGCGGCCGTGGAAGGGAACGGCGGGACGCCCGTGGTTGCAGGAGGCGGCGGGGGCGCGCCATCCAGCAGCTCTGAGCGGGGGGCTGCGATGGGGAAGCGCGGCTCGGCCCGCCATGGAGCGGCGGCGGCAGGAGCGGGAAAGCGGCCACGGGCGGCGGCGGGGCGGCCTCGCAGCGGGAGATGATCCCGGGGTGGCGGGAGGCAGCAGAGGCGGCGGGAGTCGCTGCGGGGACGGCGGCGGGCAGCGGCGGCGCTGACGGGAGGCTGCGCTGGAGCCGCGGCAGGCACGGGAGGGGCTGCAGCCGCCGGTGTAGCCGCAGCGGTGCCGGCACGGGGTGGCGGGGCGGGCTGGGGCGCCGCGGTCACAGCGCAAGCGCTGCTGTGCCGAGACCGGAGGATCGCGCCGAAACGCCGGCAGGGACGGGGTTTGCCGTGGGCGTCTGCCCCGCCGCGGGACCCGTGGGCAGCTCGGGGTGCGCTGCGTGCCCTTGAACGCCGGGGTGGGCGGGCAGGGATCCCGCGGCAACGGCCACAAGGGGCGCTGGGGACGCAGCGTGGCCGCGCCAGGCGGGCTCGGCACCGCGGATCCGGAGCCGCACGGGGCTGCAAAGACGCAGCAGCAGCGACGGGACTTGGACCGGCACCGGCGCCGTGTGGGCAAAGGGGGCGAGGGGGACTTGGGGTGGGGGGGGGGGGGGCGGCAGGAGCGGCCGCACTCGGGGAGCGCGGGATGGGGGGGCGGGAAGGAAGGGGGCCGGGGGCCTGCGGTATCCGGGACCGCAGGGACCGACGGGATGGCAAAGGCGGGGATGGCGGCAGGGGTGGGAGGAGCGGGGCGGCCGGGGTCAGCGAGACGGCGGGTACCGGAGCCGTGGGGTCCGCTCCGCGGCAGCCACGTCCCGGCGGGAGGTGCTATTAAAGTGCATAATTCACACTGTGTACCAAAAGTCTCTTTACGACAGTGCGGCTTTAAGGCACCTTTTACGACAGTCGCGCTTTAGGGCGCTTTACGACAGTTTAACGGCAGTAGCGCCTTACGGCATCTTTTACGACACTGCTGCTTTACGGCGCTTTTACGACAGTCGCGCTTTACGGCACCTTTTTACGACAGTCGCGCTTTACGGCAGCTTTGCGACAGTCGCGCTTTACGGCACTTTTGCGACAGTCGCGCTTTACGGCGCCTTTACGACAGTCGCGCTTTACGGCGCCTTTTACGGACAGTCGCGATTTACGGCAGTTTTGCGACAGCCGCGCTTTACGGCACCTTTTACGACAGCCGCGCTTTACGGCGCCTTTTGCGACAGTCGCGCTTACGGCAGTTTTGCGACAGTCGCGCTTACACGGCAGTTTTACGACAGCCGCGCTTTACGGCACTTTTGCGACAGTCGAGCCCTTTCCTCTCCCTTTTACTACCGCGCAACTTTTACGACAGTCGCGCTTTACGGCAGCTTTACGACAGTCGCGCTTTAGGCAGCTTTACGACAGTCGCGCTTTACGGCACCTTTTGCGACAGTCGCGCTTTACGGCAGTTTTGCGACAGTCGCGCTTTACGGCCGCTTTTACGACAGTCGCGCTTTACGGCCGCTTTTACGACAGTCGCGCTTTACGGCCCGCTTTACGACAGTCGCGCTTTTACGGCCGCTTTACGACAGTCGCGCTTTACGGCACCTTTTGCGACAGTCGCGCTTTACGGCACCTTTTGCGACAGTCGCGCTTTACGGCCGCTTTTACGACAGTCGCGCTTTACAGCACTTCCTTTTATGGAACTTTTATGGCACTTTAAGGCACTTTACAGCACTTTATGGTTTTTTTTTTTTGTTTTTTCATTTATTTTTAATCATTTTTTAAAAATTATTTATTTAATTTTTATTTTAAATTTTTCTATTTTTAAAGCTTTTTATTTTATTTTATTTGGTGCTGCCCAGACCAGCTCAAGCTGGTGATTGTGGGGTGTTTGAGAGTCCCCAGGATGAGGGAAGAGATGAGAATCTTGCCTCCACCTTTCAGAAAGCTGATTTATTATTTTATGATCTCTATTATATTAAAAGAAATGATCCCTTAGTAACTCAGTCTTTCTTTGTGTTTTGTTTGACATTTATGCCCACTTTCCCCAAAGCTCTGGGGGTTCTTTTTAAAATACGATAGTGATTTTTTTCTTGGTTTAAAACAAACCCCTGAAATACACACACACACACACACACGAAAGAAGCCGGTCTCCATGGCTCAGCCCTGAGGGGTAAAGGAAGAGCAACAGGAAGGGTGGTTTGTGGTGCTGGAGAAAGTCTTTCCAAGGCTTAAAGGAGCATCCCATTTCCACAGATGGCTTTTTTTTTTAGTGGATTATGGTGCTGGGAAGATCTGGAAAGAGTGCAAGTCCCTCATTCCAGTTTGGATGTCTTGTTTTAAGAAATGTGTTCTTTCAGCTCTTGGAGAGCATAGTTTTGGATTCATCCTCACATCCTGCAGTCGTGGTGGCTCTGTGTTTTTTATTTCCCTTTCTCTGCCCTTTTCCCTGCCCTCACTCCCCTGATGGCTGCAGGGGATGTGATTCAGGCACTCATCACTGCTCTGTAGCTTCTTTACAGAGCTAAAACTGACTGGGTCTTTCCCCCTCCTCTCATAGCAGTGGTGCAGAGTGAGGCACACGGCAGGGCAGGGGTTTTATCTGTTGTTTTATCTTCTGGTTTGATGTTTAACACATGAGGCAGAACCCCAAGCCCCTGCTCACCACGTCAGGCTAGGCTGCAGGGGAGAACATTGACAGCAACGCAGTGGCTGCACCACAACCACAATCAATCTGATAGAAAAAGGGTTTAAGGCTTCCAACAGTGCCATGGTGTCTGAGCTGAGCCCAGCCTGGGTCTAGCTTAATCCCTGATCTGTGTAAAGCCCTCTTCTGTGCTTTCCTGAGGCTGGGACAGCTGGAGAGGTTGTTCTCCATGAGCACAGGATGGCAGCTGTGGGCTGAAACTCGCTGAGCTGCCTCCCCAGTACGTGATGGGGTTGTGAGGGATTTAAAAGAAAAAACATTACAATGTCTTTGTCATTCTTCCATGCTCACTTAATCTGGCTGTTGGTGATTTGTAGTATTTTTTTAAAATAAAAACCAAATGCTTTCCCTTTATAAGTAAATATGCCATGAAGAGGGCTTCAAAGGAAAGATGATTAATTACTATCCAACTGTTGCTAAATTTATTGGTTGATGGTCCATATACTGCATTTTTAATGTTACTGATACCTGATACAGACCATTCCCAAGCTGTTTGATAATAATTTATCAGCCATCTGCATCAGCATCACCTGCATGACCAGTGATGACCAAAAAGCAGGAAGGAGAGAAAGGGGTTAAGCTGTAGGCAGGAAAGGGAAGGCAGAAACCAAGCAGCAAACAATTGGCACCTGGACTCCACTGAAGACTAAAAGTGGGGAAAAATGGCTTAATTGAAAAATCTGCCTGTTGTGTGTGCAGTCTCCAAGGAGAAACAAAGAAACCCATTCAAAGAAAGGGGAAAAAAAGGCAAAGAATTAAAAAATCCTTGTGCTGTTGTGCAGAACTGGGGGGTTTAACTCTTCCCAGTCTCTTCCCAGTCTCAGGCAGAAATATTTTTATAACCAAACCATCTCCCTTTTTAAAGCATTTAGTTGGATTGAGTAATTTCTTCAGTCCTCCACCATCAGGACCAGTTTGGGTTTGGCAGCTCAAACACCAAAACTCTTGGCACGGCCAGGACAAGTTCAGTGGTTCTCCCTGTCCTGAAAGAGAGGAGAAAAGGGAAGTTAAGCTCACTGCAGAATCAAAGACTCCTGCATTTCATCTTTTGGCTTGGATTGCTCACCATGGAGTTTTAGCCATAAAAAAAGGGGAGGTGGCACCAAATCCAATTAAAAAGTGCCCTTTCCCAGTGTTTTTATTCCAGACATTCAAAGGAAGCTCATTTTTCTTCTAGCATTCTTTCCCTAATTTCAGCAGAACCATTCTCATCCCAGACCCCACTCATCAGTTGTTCAATCCTTTGGCACTGGATCTGGACAAAGAAGGGACACATCTGGGTCACAGGAAAGCACGGAGAGAAACCCTCCAAAAGTGGACAGAGAAAAATGAAATGCAGGAAGGCAGAGCCTGCAGCCAGAGAAAAATTAAATGCAGGAAGACTTACCTGCAGCTGGATGCTCTTTGCACTGGGCTTCCTTTAAAGGAATGGATTTGCTGCTAAACACATCTCAGGCTCAGATGTGACCAGGAAAAGGTGGGATGGAGATGAGGAGTCAGTCAGGGAATAGCCAGGGAGATGCAGGGCCCAGGAACATCAAGGATGGAGAAGAGAAGGAACAGGGGTTTTTCTCCTTGTTTAGATCCATCAGTGCTGGGAGCTTGGGAAGCACACGAGGGTACCAGAGGGATGCTGGTCAGGAGCAGGATAACTCCAGGATAAGGGCAAGCTGCTCCCACTCCAGGGCTGGGCCAGGGAGGGAGGGGAATTATTTCTCTCCCCTTTCCAGTGGGATGCAGGTGCCACCCCATGCAGAGGCAGGAAAACTGCCTTGCAATCAAGTACAAAACCTGCCTGGCAAGCCCAGGATGCCAGCAGCCATTTCTCCTGGATTTCCTGCTTACAGGCATTTTAAGCTTGCTTTGTCTCAAAAGCAACTTTTGCCAAGGGCATTCCCATTTCTTTTGGATCCTGAACAGAGGTTTGGAAAGCTGACTTTGATGAGGGAACTGTTTCCTGTTTTGATCCGTGTTAACTTGGAGTTTCCCTTGGCACCAAAATCAGGGGGTGAACCCAACTTTTGAAGGGCCATAAGATCCTAACTATCCAATCCCCAATCCCCTCAGCATTGGCTTGTAGAACCTTCTCAGGGTTAATTTAGCAAACTTAAGGGTTTGGCAAGTTCAGGATCAAAACAACCAAAAAATTCATGAAAAAGAAACTGAACTGAAGCTGGCTAAAAGCTGATGAGTCATTACAACAATTCAGTGAAAAGGAGGCAGGACTGATCATGTGAAAAACGCCAATCGCTTGTTTTTAAATTTTTAAAAGTTTAACAGTAATTAAATGGTTATAAAAATAGTAATACAATTGGAGTCATAATAATTTGGACAGTTTGAATTAGGACAATATGAGACAATAGAGACAAAGAGTTATGGACGTCCGGGTACCTTTTTCTGGGCAGCATAAGCCCAAAAAAGGACCCAGTTAACAAAGGATTAACCCTTAAAAACAACAGCCTGTTGCATATTCATACATCTCATACATGATGCATAAATTCCATTCAAACACAGGATTCTGTCTGGTCAGTGTCAACTTCTTCCTCTGAATCCTAACAGCGCCTTCGAGGATGGAAGAAGTTAATTTCTTCTGATAATGGAGCAATAAATTATTTTTTTCTGAAAGATTCAGGTGTCCTGTGGCTGCTATCTTGCTGCGAGTACTTTCTTTAAAAAAAAGTCTCCTACATAGCACAGTTTCTATTTTAACATTTTGTTATTACCTAAAACTATATTTAACACACTACTTAAGAGAACTAATACAGCATTACTTTCTAACACAACACATATAATATTCATTGAATATTTGCAAAAAGCCAATCACAAAATACGCATTTTTTTTCACATTTTCAATACTCACCAAGCTATTTGGCCAGAGTTCTGTGCCCACCGAGGACACAGCAACCAGCAGGGACCTCCCATTCTCCAGCACAGGCTTCTTCCCTCTCCCTCCACACGCAGGGAGCTGCAGCCACTCAGGGAACACCGACTTAGTCACAACAGGAGAGGCACAAGGATAATTTGGAACTCGTTGTGACCTCAACGCCGCCCAGACCCAGAAAAAAGCACTTTTCCCATCGGACGGAGCGGGGTATTTGCTGTACCGCCCTCGCTTCTCCCTACCCAAGGTGCATGAGCACACTGCCGCCATCATTGGAAGGGCAAGCGAGCGCCGCCCTGAGCCGCCATCTTAGGTGTGGCGTAAAAAGTGACCTTTTTTTCTCCCCCCTTTCCAGTTCTCACCCCCTGCAGAGGCAGGAAAACTGCCTTGCAATCAAGTACAAAACCTGCCTGGCAAGCCCAGGATGCCAGCAGCCGTTTCTCCTGGATTTCCTCGCCGCAATCTTTGGTACGGGCAGAAGCCGCTCCCGGCCGAGCCGCCATCTTTGTTGTGGTACCCTTAAGAATCCCCCGCTCCTCACACAGGCGTTTCTCTTGCCGGCTGCCTCAGCCCGGTCCCGACGCCGATCCCGCGCTCTCAGCGCCATTTTCTGCTGCTTTCCCCCGGCGGGAGAAAACGGTTGGCGGGGTCAGCGGCACCGGAGCCCGGGGAACCGCGGCAGGGAGCGGCGGCAACGCCTCTGCCGGAGTCCTGCCGCGGCCGCCATCTTGAGTGTGGCTGGAGCCCGACCCGGCTCATGCAGGGTCTTGGTGCGCGGACGCTTCGCCATCTTGAAACGGCAGCTCTGTCCCGTCCGCGCCTCCGCCGCCCGCCGAAACCGGCCCCGCCGCTGTCGTTCTTCCCCGCCACCGCCCCGCACGGCGGCCGCTCAAGCCCGGCCACGTCCCTTTGCACCCCTAACTGCCCTTCCCCGCTCCCCTCAGTGCACAGAACCGCTCTGTGCCCACACGGCGGCAGCACCGCCCCGCGGCCCGGGCCGGGCTGGGCGCGCTCTGGGGCAGGCAGGGAACGGAGGCCGAAGCTGCCGGGAGAGCCTTTTGTGTTTATTCCCTTCAGCCCCAGCAGCTGTTCCTGTGGTTTAAGGGCACTTGGTTGGTTCATTCCTAGGTAAAAACGTTATAACATTGGTTTCAAAACGGCTACGCATCTCTGGTCAGAGTTTCCTACATTCCTGTATACAAGATTCTTTCCAAATCGTTCTTTCCACATGGTTTTAGAGATGAATTCCAATTCTTTGCCAATACCTATAAAAACGAAAAACTGGACAGGTTTTGGTGTTCTACACCCACCCCTCCCGTGTGAATTTTCTGGCAGCTTTTGGTCCCTCTGGGGGAGGGTAACCCAGCATGACCCCCCTCATTCCCCACTCACCTGCTCCTCCATCACAGCCTGGTGTTCACAGGGGTCTGAGGATGGGGAAGAGACAAGGATCTGCCTCCATGTTTCAGAAGGCTTGATTTATTATTTTATGATATATATTACATTAAAACTATACTAAAATAATAGAGGAAAAGGTTTCATCTGAAGGCTAGCTAAGAATAGAAAAGCAAAGAATGGTAACAAAGGTTTGTGGCTCGGCTCTTTGTCCGAGCCAGCTGGGCTGTGATTGACCATTAATTAGAAACAACCAACATGGGCCAATCACAGATCCACCTGTTGCATTCCACAGCAGCAGATAATCGTTGTTTACGTTCTGTTCCTGAGGCCTCCCAGCTTCTCAAGAGGAAAAAATCCTAAGGGAAGGATTTTTCATAAAAGATGTCTGTGCCACGGCTCCTGATGGCAGATTGCAGGAGCCACTTGGCACTGCCAAAGCCGCCCGAGTTGGCACTGGTGCCAGCTTGGGTCTGGGAGGCATCCTGAGTATTGCGGAATTCTGCAGGCAGCCCAGGGGACAATTGCCGCACCCTGCCAAGCTCTGCCCATCTAGGTGACAATGGCCATATCGTGATAAGCCCGGCCCCCAAGGTGGCAATGTGGACTCCTGCAGGTGACAAAGGGCCCCTCCCCTCTAAGCCCCGCCCACCCCCCCGACAGAGACCCCGCCCTTTTAAGCCCCGCCCAGCCCCTCAGGAGCAGCTCGGGGCGCCGCCATCTTTGAATTGGGCACAGCCGCCACCGCCGTCGGGCGTTGCGCGAGTTCCCTGCGGATTTTTTCCACCTCGCCGCCCTGATCGCAGCTCTCTACCCATCTCTCCGCCCATCTCGCCGCTCCCTCCGCTCCCTTCGCCGCCGCGCCCGCAAAGAAGCGGCGCTGCTATGCCCGGGGTTGCCCTTAACAAACATGGCGGCAGCGCGTCCTGCCCGCCCCTGCCATTGTGAGGGTGCTTGCGGCGCGCGGTGATGACGCACAAAGCGCGCGACGGCCGGGCGGCGGGGCCCGGTAGGAGCGGGGCCGGTTCGGGGCCGGGCGGGGCTGAGGGACCGGGACGGGCCCGGGCCGGGAGCGAAGGGGAAGAGACGGCACCGGGGGCACCGGGGAAGGCCTGGGGCGCCGTGCCAGGCCCGGGGGGTCCCATTTTTGCCTCCCCTCAGGTGAGGCCCTGCCCCGATGCCGCTCCTGGGCAGGCTCGGAGAGCGGGAAAAGGGATTTTAGGGGGGGGTGAAAATGCAGGAAAAAGGATTTTCGGATGGCTCCGAGGATGTTCTAGGCAGGAGAAAGGAATGAGTCCATCCCAGGCCTTGAGTCCATTCCCAAACCTCGGGAATGGAACAGTCATTTATTTTCAATTTAATTGAATTAATAATTATCTGCCATTAAAATCAAAGATTCCGCCCTAGAGCTCCCCAAGCTGTGATTTCCCCCGTGTCTGGTTGATTTGAAAGCTCCTGTTTGCCTTGGATTTGACTTTTCCCACCGTGGATAACAATCACAGCCCGTTTTTGGGGCTGTTTATCCAAATTAAAGGAGTTTCTCCCCTTCCTCTGGATCCCCCTGGATCAGGATAGAGGCGCCTCAATCCCACTTTTTCCTGGCCCGGGGTTTTTTTGGACTTCCAGGTGCTTTTTCCATGGGCTGAGAGGCTGGAGTTTGGCCTGGAGGGAGCAGATTTGGGATCAGCCAGGATCTGG
>CM032380.1:1738877-1768345 GCA_019023105.1 Diglossa brunneiventris | reverse complement strand
CAGATTGTAGGACTCCGTTGGCACTATCAAACCAGCCCGAGTTGGCACTGGGCCAGCTTGGGTCTGGGAGGCATCCTGAGAATCGGGGATTTTTAGGAGCCAGCCAGCCAGTCCGGGCCACAGGCCCCCAAACATAAAACTCCGGCCCTTTCCCTCTGAAACAAACTCACCAGCCCTGGTTCTTAATGGTAGATTGTAGGACTCCGTTGGCACTATCAAACCAGCCTGAGTTGGCACTGGTGCCAGCTTGGGTCTGGGAGGCATCCTGAGAATCGGGGATTTTCAGGAGCCAGCCAGCCAGTCCGGGTCACAGGCCCCAACCATAAACTCCGGCCCTTCCCCTCTGAAACAAAACTCACCGCTCCGGTTCTTGGATGGCAGATTGTAGGACCCAGTGGCACTATCAAACCAGCCCGAGTTGGCACTGGGCCAGCTTGGGTCTGGGAGCATCCTGAGAATCGGGATTTTCAGGAGCCAGCCAGCCAGTCCGGGCCACAGGCCCCCAAACATAAACTCCGGCCCTTTCCCTCTGAAAAAAACTCACCAGCCCTGGTTCCTTATGGCAGATTGTAGGACTCCTCCGTTGGCACTATCAAACCAGCCCGAGTTGGCACTGGCCAGCTTGGGTCTGGGAGGCATCCCTGAGAATCGGGGATTTTTCAGGAGCCAGCCAGCCAGTCCGGGCCACAGGCCCCCAAACATAACTCCGGCCCTTTCCCTCTGAACAAAACTCACCACCCTGGTTCTTAATGGCAGATTGTAGGACTCCGTTGGCACTATCAACCAGCCCGAGTTGGCACTGGTGCAGCTTGGGTCTGGGAGGCATCCTGAGAATCGGGGATTTTCAGGAGCCAGCCGGCAGTCCGGGTCACAGGCCCCCAAACTAAACTCCGGCTCTTCCCTCTGAAACAAAACACACCAGCCCTGGTTCCTGGTGTCAGATTGTAGGACTCCGTTGGCACTATCAAACCAGCCCGAGTTGGCACTGGGGCCAGCTTGGGTCTGGGAGGCATCCTGAGAATCGGGGATTTTTAGGAGCCAGCCAGCCAGTCCGGGCCACAGGCCCCCAAACATAAGTCCGGCCCTTTCCCTCTGAAACAAAACTCACCAGCCCTGGTTCTTAATGGTAGATGGTAGGACTCCGTTGGCACTATCAAACCAGCCTGAGTTGGCACTGGTGCCAGCTTGGGTCTGGGAGGCATCCTGAGAATCGGGGATTTTCAGGAGCCAGCCAGCCAGTCCGGTCACAGGCCCCCAACCATAAACTCCGGCCCTTCCCCTCTGAAACAAAACTCACACCTCCGGTTCTTGATGGCAGATTGTAGGACCCTTGGCACTATCAAACCAGCACGATTGGCACTGGTGCCAGCTTGGGTCTGGGAGGCATCCTGAGAATCGGGGATTTTCAGGAGCCAGCCAGCCAGTCCGGGCCACAGGCCCCCAAACATAAACTCCGGCCTTTCCCTCTGAAACAAAACTCACCAGCCCTGGTTCTTAATGGTAGATTGTAGGACTCCGTTGGCACTATCAAACCAGCCCGAGTTGGCACTGGTGCCAGCTTGGGTCTGGGAGGCATCCTGAGAATCGGGGATTTTCAGGAGCCAGCCAGCCAGACCGGGTCACAGGCCCCCAAACATAAACTCCGGCCCTTCCCCTCTGAAACAAACTCACCAGCCCTGGTTCTGGTGGTAGATTGTAGGACTCCGTTGGCACTATCAAACCAGCCGAGTTGGCACTGGGGCCAGCTTGGGTCTGGGAGGCATCCTGAGAATCGGGGATTTTTAGGAGCCCCAGCCAGTCCGGCCACAGCCCCCAAACATAAAGTCCGGCCCTTTCCCTCTGAAACAAAACTCACCAGCCTGGTTCTTAATGGTAGATTGTAGGACTCCGTTGGCACTATCAAACAGCCCGAGTTGGCACTGGTGCCAGCTTGGGTCTGGGAGGCATCCTGAGAATCGGGGATTTTCAGGAGCCAGCCAGCCAGTCCGGGTCACAGGCCCCCAAACATACTCCGGCCCTTTCCCTCTGAAACAAAACTCACACGCCCGGTTCTTGATGGCAGATTGTAGGACTCCGTGGGCACTATCAAACCAGCCGAGTTGGCACTGGGGCCAGCTTGGGTCTGGGAGGCATCCTGAGAATCGGGATTTTCAGGAGCCAGCCAGCCAGTCCGGGCCACAGGCCCCCAAACATAAAGTCCGGCCCTTCCCTCTGAAACAAAACTCACCAGCCCTGGTTCTTAATGGTAGATTGTAGGACTCCGTTGGCACTATCAACCAGCCCGAGTTGGCACTGGTGCCAGCTTGGGTCTGGGAGGCATCCTGAGAATCGGGGATTTTCAGGAGCCAGCCGGCCAGTCCGGGTCACAGGCCCCCAAACATAAACTCCGGCCCTCCCCTCTGAAACAAAACTCACCAGCCCTGGTTCCTGATGGCAGATTGTAGGACTCAGTTGGCACTATCAAACCACCCGAGTTGGCACTGGTGCCAGCTTGGGTCTGGGAGGCATCCTGAGAATCGGGGATTTTTAGGAGCCAGCCAGCCAGTCCGGGCACAGGCCCCCAACATAAACTCCGGCCCTTTCCCTCTGAAACAAAACTCACCAGCCCTGGTTCCTGATGGCAGATTGTAGGACTCCGTTGGCACTATCAAACCAGCCCGAGTTGGCACTGGTGCCAGCTTGGGTCTGGGAGGCATCCTGAGAATCGGGGATTTTCAGGAGCCAGCCAGCCAGTCCGGGTCACAGGCCCCCCAACCATAAACTCCGGCCCTTCCCCTCTGAAACAAACTCACACGCTCCGGTTCTTGATGGCAGATTGTAGGACCCGTGGCACTATCAAACCAGCACGAGTTGGCACTGGTGCCAGCTTGGGTCTGGGAGGCATCCTGAGAATCGGGGATTTTCAGGAGCCAGCCAGCCAGTCCGGGTCACAGGCCCCCAAACATAAACTCCGGCCCTTTCCCTCTGAAAAAAACTCACCAGCCCTGGTTCCTGGTGGCAGATTGTAGGACTCCGTTGGCACTATCAAACCAGCCCGAGTTGGCACTGGTGCCAGCTTGGGTCTGGGAGGCATCCTGAGAATCGGGGATTTTTAGGAGCCAGCCAGCCAGTCCGGGCCACAGGCCCCAAAACATAAACTCCGGCCCTTTCCCTCTGAAACAAAACTCACCACACCCCCTGGTTCTTATGGTAGATTGTAGGACTCCGTTGGCACTATCAAACCAGCCCGAGTTGGCACTGGTGCCAGCTTGGGTCTGGGAGGCATCCTGAGAATCGGGGATTTTCAGGAGCCAGCCAGCCAGTCCGGGTCACAGGCCCCCAAACATAAACTCCGGCCCTTTCCCTCTGAAACAAAACTCACCAGCCCTGGTTCCTGTGGTAGATTGTAGGACTCCGTTGGCACTATCAAACCAGCCCGAGTTGGCACTGGGGCCAGCTTGGGTCTGGGAGGCATCCTGAGAATCGGGATTTTCAGGAGCCAGCCAGCCAGTCCGGGCCACAGGCCCCCAAACATAAAGTCCGGCCCTTTCCCTCTGAAAAAAACTCACCAGCCCTGGTTCTTAATGGTAGATTGTAGGACTCCGTTGGCACTATCAAACCAGCCCGAGTTGGCACTGGTGCCAGCTTGGTCTGGGAGGCATCCTGAGAATCGGGGATTTTCAGGAGCCAGCCCCAGTCCGGGTCACAGGCCCCCAAACATAAACTCCGGCCCTTCCCCTCTGAAACAAACTCACACCCCGGTTCCTTGATGGCAGATTGTAGGACCCTAGTGGCACTATCAAACCAGCCGAGTTGGCACTGGTGCCAGCTTGGGTCTGGGAGGCATCCTGAGAATCGGGGATTTTTAGGAGCCGCCAGCCAGCCATCCGGGCCACAGGCCCCCAAACATAAAGTCCGGCCCTTTCCCTCTGAAACAAAACTCACCAGCCCTGGTTCTTAATGGTAGATTGTAGGACTCCGTTGGCACTATCAAACCAGCCCGAGTTGGCACTGGTGCCAGCTTGGGTCTGGGAGGCATCCTGAGAATCGGGGATTTTCAGGAGCCAGCCGCCAGTCCGGGTCACAGGCCCCAAACATAAACTCCGGCTCTTCCCTCTGAAACAAAAAACACCAGCCCTGGTTCCTGGTGGCAGATTGTAGGACTCAGTTGGCACTATCAAACCAGCCCGAGTTGGCACTGGCCAGCTTGGGTCTGGGAGGCATCCTGAGAATCGGGGATTTTCAGGAGCCAGCCAGCCAGTCCGGGCCACAGGCCCCCAAACATAAACCCGGCCCTTTCCCTCTGAAACAAAACTCACCAGCCCTGTTTCTTATGGTAGATTGTAGGACTCCGTTGGCACTATCAAACCAGCCCGAGTTGGCACTGGTGCCAGCTTGGGTCTGGGAGGCATCCTGAGAATCGGGGATTTTCAGGAGCCAGCCAGCCAGTCCGGGTCACAGGCCCCCAACCATAAACTCCGGCCCTTCCCTCTGAAACAAAACTCACCAGCTCCGGTTCCTGATGGCAGATTGTAGGACCCTAGGCACTATCAAACAGCCCGAGTTGGCACTGGTGCCAGCTTGGGTCTGGGAGGCATCCTGAGAATCGGGGATTTTCAGGAGCCAGCCAGCCAGTCCGGGTCACAGGCCCCCAAACATAACTCCGGCCCTTTCCCTCTGAAAAAAACTCACCAGCCCTGTTCCTGGTGGCAGATTGTAGGACTCCGTTGGCACTATCAAACCAGCCCGAGTTGGCACTGGGCCAGCTTGGGTCTGGGAGGCATCCTGAGAATCGGGGATTTTTAGGAGCCAGCCAGCCAGTCCGGGCACAGGCCCCCAAACATAAACTCCGGCCCTTTCCCTCTGAAAAAAACTCACCAGCCCTGGTTCTTAATGGTAGATTGTAGGACTCCGTTGGCACTATCAAACCAGCCCGAGTTGGCACTGGTGCTAGCTTGGGTCTGGGAGGCATCCTGAGAATCGGGGATTTTCAGGAGCCAGCCGCCCAGTCCGGTCCACAGGCCCCCAAACATAAACTCCGGCTCTTCCCTCTGAAACAAAACACACCAGCCCTGGTTCCTGGTGTCAGATTGTAGGACTCAGTTGGCACTATCAAACCAGCCCGAGTTGGCACTGGGGCCAGCTTGGGTCTGGGAGGCATCCTGAGAATCGGGGATTTTTAGGAGCCAGCCAGCCAGTCCGGGCCACAGGCCCCCAAACATAAGTCCCCGGCCCTTTCCCTCTGAAACAAAACTCACCAGCCCTGGTTCTTATGTAGATTGTAGGACTCCGTTGGCACTATCAAACCAGCCGAGTTGGCACTGGTGCCAGCTTGGGTCTGGGAGGCATCCTGAGAATCGGGGATTTTCAGGAGCCAGCCAGCCAGTCCGGGTCCACAGGCCCCCAACCATAAACTCCGGCCCTTCCCTCTGAAACAAAACTCACCACCCTGGTTCCTGATGGCAGATTGTAGGACTCCTAGTGGCACTATCAAAACAGCACGAGTTGGCACTGGTGCCAGCTTGGGTCTGGGAGGCATCCTGAGAATCGGGGATTTTCAGGAGCCAGCCAGCCAGTCCGGGTCACAGGCCCCCAAACATAAACTCCGCCCTTTCCCTCTGAAAAAAACTCACCAGCCCTGGTTCCTGGTGGCAGATTGTAGGACTCCGTTGGCACTATCAAACCAGCCCGAGTTGGCACTGGGGCCAGCTTGGGTCTGGGAGGCATCCTGAGAATCGGGGATTTTTAGGAGCCAGCCAGCCAGTCCGGCCACAGGCCCCCAAACATAAACTCCGGCCCTTTCCCTCTGAAACAAACTCACCAGCCCTGGTTCTTAATGGTAGATTGTAGGACTCCGTTGGCACTATCAAACCACCCGAGTTGGCACTGGTGCCAGCTTGGGTCTGGGAGGCATCCTGAGAATCGGGGATTTTCAGGAGCCAGCCAGCCAGTCCGGGTCACAGGCCCCCAAACATAAACTCCGGCTCTTCCCCTCTGAAACAAAACACACCAGCCCTGGTTCCTGATGGCAGATTGTAGGACTCCGTTGGCACTATCAAACCAGCCGAGTTGGCACTGGTGCCAGCTTGGGTCTGGGAGGCATCCTGAGAATCGGGGATTTTCAGGAGCCAGCCAGCCAGTCCGGCCACAGGCCCCCAAACATAAACTCCGGCCCTTTCCCTCTGAAACAAAACTCCCAGCCTGGTTCTGATGGTAGATTGTAGGACTCCGTTGGCACTATCAAACCAGCCCGAGTTGGCACTGGTGCCAGCTTGGGTCTGGGAGGCATCCTGAGAATCGGGGATTTTCAGGAGCCAGCCAGCCAGTCCGGTCACAGGCCCCCAAACATAAACTCCGGCCCTTCCCCTCTGAAACAAAACTCACCAGCCCTGGTTCCTGATGGTAGATTGTAGGACTCCGTTGGCACTATCAAACCAGCCCGAGTTGGCACTGGTGCCAGCTTGGGTCTGGGAGGCATCCTGAGAATCGGGGATTTTCAGGAGCCAGCCAGCCAGTCCGGGCCACAGGCCCCCAAACATAAACTCCGGCCCTTTCCCTCTGAAACAAAACTCACCAGCCCTGGTTCCTATGGTAGATTGTAGGACTCCGTTGGCACTATCAAACCAGCCCGAGTTGGCACTGGTGCCAGCTTGGGTCTGGGAGGCATCCTGAGAATCGGGGATTTTCAGGAGCCAGCCAGCCAGTCCGGGCCACAGGCCCCCAAACATAAACTCCGGCCCTTTCCCTCTGAAACAAAACTCACCAGCCCTGGTTCCTGGTGTCAGATTGTAGGACTCCGTTGGCACTATCAAACCAGCCCGAGTTGGCACTGGGCCAGCTTGGGTCTGGGAGGCATCCTGAGAATCGGGGATTTTCAGGAGCCAGCCAGCCAGTCCGGGCCACAGGCCCCCAAACATAAACTCCGGCCCTTTCCCTCTGAAACAAAACTCACCAGCCCTGGTTCTTAATGGTAGATTGTAGGACTCCGTTGGCACTATCAAACCAGCCTGAGTTGGCACTGGTGCCAGCTTGGGTCTGGGAGGCATCCTGAGAATCGGGGATTTTCAGGAGCCAGCCAGCCAGTCCGGGTCACAGGCCCCCAACATAAACTCCGGCCCTTCCCCTCTGAAACAAAACTCACCAGCCCTGGTTCCTGATGGCAGATTGTAGGACCCAGTTGGCACTATCAAACCAGCCCGAGTTGGCACTGGTGCCAGCTTGGGTCTGGGAGGCATCCTGAGAATCGGGGATTTTCAGGAGCCAGCCAGCCAGTCCGGGTCACAGGCCCCCAACATAAACTCCGGCCCTTTCCCTCTGAAACAAAACTCACCAGCCCTGGTTCCTGATGGCAGATTGTAGGACTCCGTTGGCACTATCAAACCAGCCCGAGTTGGCACTGGTGCCAGCTTGGGTCTGGGAGGCATCCTGAGAATCGGGGATTTTCAGGAGCCAGCCAGCCAGTCCGGGCCACAGGCCCCCAAACATAAACTCCGGCCCTTTCCCTCTGAAACAAAACTCACCAGCCCTGGTTCCTGATGGCAGATTGTAGGACTCCGTTGGCACTATCAAACCAGCCCGAGTTGGCACTGGTGCCAGCTTGGGTCTGGGAGGCATCCTGAGAATCGGGGATTTTCAGGAGCCAGCCGGCCAGTCCGGGTCACAGGCCCCCAAACATAAACTCCGGCCCTTTCCCTCTGAAACAAAACACACCAGCCCTGGTTCCTGATGGCAGATTGTAGGACTCAGTTGGCACTATCAAACCAGCCCGAGTTGGCACTGGTGCCAGCTTGGGTCTGGGAGGCATCCTGAGAATCGGGGATTTTCAGGAGCCAGCCAGCCAGTCCGGGCCACAGGCCCCCAAACATAAACTCCGGCCCTTTCCCTCTGAAACAAAACTCACCAGCCCTGGTTCCTGATGGTAGATTGTAGGACTCCGTTGGCACTATCAAACCAGCCCGAGTTGGCACTGGTGCCAGCTTGGGTCTGGGAGGCATCCTGAGAATCGGGGATTTTCAGGAGCCAGCCAGCCAGTCCGGGCCACAGGCCCCCAAACATAAACTCCGGCCCTTCCCCTCTGAAACAAAACTCACCAGCCCGGTTCTTGATGGCAGATTGTAGGACTCCTTGGCACTATCAAACCAGCACGAGTTGGCACTGGTGCCAGCTTGGGTCTGGGAGGCATCCTGAGAATCGGGGATTTTCAGGAGCCAGCCAGCCAGTCCGGGTCACAGGCCCCCAAACATAAACTCCGGCCCTTTCCCTCTGAAAAAAACTCACCAGCCCTGGTTCCTGATGGCAGATTGTAGGACTCCGTTGGCACTATCAAACCAGCCCGAGTTGGCACTGGGGCCAGCTTGGGTCTGGGAGGCATCCTGAGAATCGGGGATTTTCAGGAGCCAGCCAGCCAGTCCGGGCCACAGGCCCCCAAACATAAACTCCGGCCCTTTCCCTCTGAAACAAAACTCACCAGCCCTGGTTCCTAATGGCAGATTGTAGGACTCCGTTGGCACTATCAAACCAGCCCGAGTTGGCACTGGTGCCAGCTTGGGTCTGGGAGGCATCCTGAGAATCGGGGATTTTCAGGAGCCAGCCAGCCAGTCCGGGTCACAGGCCCCCAAACATAAACTCCGGCCCTTTCCCTCTGAAACAAAACTCACCAGCCCTGGTTCCTGTGTCAGATTGTAGGACTCCGTTGGCACTATCAAACCAGCCCGAGTTGGCACTGGTGCCAGCTTGGGTCTGGGAGGCATCCTGAGAATCGGGGATTTTCAGGAGCCAGCCAGCCAGTCCGGGCCACAGGCCCCCAAACATAAACTCCGGCCCTTTCCCTCTGAAACAAAACTCACCAGCCCTGGTTCCTGATGGTAGATTGTAGGACTCCGTTGGCACTATCAAACCAGCCCGAGTTGGCACTGGTGCCAGCTTGGGTCTGGGAGGCATCCTGAGAATCGGGGATTTTCAGGAGCCAGCCAGCCAGTCCGGGTCACAGGCCCCCAAACATAAACTCCGGCCCTTTCCCTCTGAAACAAAACTCACACGCCCTGGTTCCTGATGGCAGATTGTAGGACTCCGTTGGCACTATCAAACCAGCCGAGTTGGCACTGGTGCCAGCTTGGGTCTGGGAGGCATCCTGAGAATCGGGGATTTTCAGGAGCCAGCCAGCCAGTCCGGGCCACAGGCCCCCAAACATAAACTCCGGCCCTTTCCCTCTGAAACAAAACTCACCAGCCCTGGTTCCTGATGGCAGATTGTAGGACTCCGTTGGCACTATCAAACCAGCCGAGTTGGCACTGGTGCCAGCTTGGGTCTGGGAGGCATCCTGAGAATCGGGGATTTTCAGGAGCCAGCCAGCCAGTCCGGGTCACAGGCCCCCAAACATAAACTCCGGCCCTTTCCCTCTGAAACAAAACTCACCAGCCCTGGTTCCTGGTGGCAGATTGTAGGACTCCGTTGGCACTATCAAACCAGCCCGAGTTGGCACTGGGCCAGCTTGGGTCTGGGAGGCATCCTGAGAATCGGGGATTTTCAGGAGCCAGCCAGCCAGTCCGGGCCACAGGCCCCCAAACATAAACTCCGGCCCTTTCCCTCTGAAACAAAACTCACCAGCCCTGGTTCTTAATGGTAGATTGTAGGACTCCGTTGGCACTATCAAACCAGCCCGAGTTGGCACTGGTGCCAGCTTGGGTCTGGGAGGCATCCTGAGAATCGGGGATTTTCAGGAGCCAGCCAGCCAGTCCGGGTCACAGGCCCCCAAACATAAACTCCGGCCCTTCCCTCTGAAACAAAACTCACCACCTCCGGTTCCTGATGGCAGATTGTAGGACTCCGTTGGCACTATCAAACCAGCCCGAGTTGGCACTGGTGCCAGCTTGGGTCTGGGAGGCATCCTGAGAATCGGGGATTTTCAGGAGCCAGCCAGCCAGTCCGGGTCACAGGCCCCCAAACATAAACTCCGGCCCTTTCCCTCTGAAACAAAACTCACCAGCCCTGGTTCCTGGTGGCAGATTGTAGGACTCCGTTGGCACTATCAAACCAGCCCGAGTTGGCACTGGTGCCAGCTTGGGTCTGGGAGGCATCCTGAGAATCGGGGATTTTCAGGAGCCAGCCAGCCAGTCCGGGCCACAGGCCCCCAAACATAAACTCCGGCCCTTTCCCTCTGAAACAAAACTCACCAGCCCTGGTTCTTAATGGCAGATTGTAGGACTCCGTTGGCACTATCAAACCAGCCCGAGTTGGCACTGGTGCCAGCTTGGGTCTGGGAGGCATCCTGAGAATCGGGGATTTTCAGGAGCCAGCCAGCCAGTCCGGGTCACAGGCCCCCAAACATAAACTCCGGCCCTTCCCTCTGAAACAAAACTCACACCCGGTTCCTGGTGGCAGATTGTAGGACTCCGTGGCACTATCAAACCAGCCCGAGTTGGCACTGGTGCCAGCTTGGGTCTGGGAGGCATCCTGAGAATCGGGGATTTTCAGGAGCCAGCCAGCCAGTCCGGGCCACAGGCCCCCAAACATAAACTCCGGCCCTTTCCCTCTGAAACAAAACTCACCAGCCCTGGTTCCTGATGGCAGATTGTAGGACTCCGTTGGCACTATCAAACCAGCCCGAGTTGGCACTGGTGCCAGCTTGGGTCTGGGAGGCATCCTGAGAATCGGGGATTTTCAGGAGCCAGCCAGCCAGTCCGGGCCACAGGCCCCCAAACATAAAGTCCGGCCCTTTCCCTCTGAAACAAAACTCACCAGCCCTGGTTCTTAATGGTAGATTGTAGGACTCCGTTGGCACTATCAAACCAGCCCGAGTTGGCACTGGTGCCAGCTTGGGTCTGGGAGGCATCCTGAGAATCGGGGATTTTCAGGAGCCAGCCAGCCAGTCCGGGCCACAGGCCCCCAAACATAAACTCCGGCCTTTCCCTCTGAAACAAAACTCACCAGCCCTGGTTCCTGATGGCAGATTGTAGGACTCCGTTGGCACTATCAAACCAGCCCGAGTTGGCACTGGTGCCAGCTTGGGTCTGGGAGGCATCCTGAGAATCGGGGATTTTCAGGAGCCAGCCAGCCAGTCCGGGTCACAGGCCCCCAAACATAAACTCCGGCCCTTCCCTCTGAAACAAAACTCACCAGCCCTGGTTCCTGATGGCAGATTGTAGGACTCCGTTGGCACTATCAAACCAGCCCGAGTTGGCACTGGTGCCAGCTTGGGTCTGGGAGGCATCCTGAGAATCGGGGATTTTCAGGAGCCAGCCAGCCAGTCCGGGCCACAGGCCCCCAAACATAAACTCCGGCCCTTTCCCTCTGAAACAAAACTCACCAGCCCTGGTTCTTAATGGTAGATTGTAGGACTCCGTTGGCACTATCAAACCAGCCCGAGTTGGCACTGGTGCCAGCTTGGGTCTGGGAGGCATCCTGAGAATCGGGGATTTTCAGGAGCCAGCCAGCCAGTCCGGGTCACAGGCCCCCAAACATAAACTCCGGCCCTTCCCCTCTGAAACAAAACTCACCAGCCCTGGTTCCTGTGGCAGATTGTAGGACTCCGTTGGCACTATCAAACCAGCCCGAGTTGGCACTGGTGCCAGCTTGGGTCTGGGAGGCATCCTGAGAATCGGGGATTTTCAGGAGCCAGCCAGCCAGTCCGGGCCACAGGCCCCCAAACATAAACTCCGGCCCTTTCCCTCTGAAACAAAACTCACCAGCCCTGGTTCTTAATGGTAGATTGTAGGACTCCGTTGGCACTATCAAACCAGCCCGAGTTGGCACTGGTGCCAGCTTGGGTCTGGGAGGCATCCTGAGAATCGGGGATTTTCAGGAGCCAGCCAGCCAGTCCGGGTCACAGGCCCCCAAACATAAACTCCGGCCCTTCCCTCTGAAACAAAACTCACCAGCCCCGGTTCCTAATGGTAGATTGTAGGACTCCGTTGGCACTATCAAACCAGCCCGAGTTGGCACTGGTGCCAGCTTGGGTCTGGGAGGCATCCTGAGAATCGGGGATTTTCAGGAGCCAGCCAGCCAGTCCGGGCCACAGGCCCCCAAACATAAACTCCGGCCCTTTCCCTCTGAAACAAAACTCACCAGCCCTGGTTCTTGATGGTAGATTGTAGGACTCCGTTGGCACTATCAAACCAGCCCGAGTTGGCACTGGTGCCAGCTTGGGTCTGGGAGGCATCCTGAGAATCGGGGATTTTCAGGAGCCAGCCGGCCAGTCCGGGTCACAGGCCCCCAAACATAAACTCCGGCCCTTCCCTCTGAAACAAAACACACCAGCCCTGGTTCCTGATGGCAGATTGTAGGACTCCGTTGGCACTATCAAACCAGCCCGAGTTGGCACTGGGGCCAGCTTGGGTCTGGGAGGCATCCTGAGAATCGGGGATTTTCAGGAGCCAGCCAGCCAGTCCGGGCCACAGGCCCCCAAACATAAACTCCGCCCTTTCCCTCTGAAACAAAACTCACCAGCCCTGGTTCTTAATGGTAGATTGTAGGACTCCGTTGGCACTATCAAACCAGCCCGAGTTGGCACTGGTGCCAGCTTGGGTCTGGGAGGCATCCTGAGAATCGGGGATTTTCAGGAGCCAGCCAGCCAGTCCGGGCCACAGGCCCCCAAACATAAACTCCGGCCCTTTCCCTCTGAAACAAAACTCACCAGCCCTGGTTCCTAATGGTAGATTGTAGGACTCCGTTGGCACTATCAAACCAGCCCGAGTTGGCACTGGTGCCAGCTTGGGTCTGGGAGGCATCCTGAGAATCGGGGATTTTCAGGAGCCAGCCAGCCAGTCCGGGTCACAGGCCCCCAAACATAAACTCCGGCTCTTCCCCTCTGAAACAAAACTCACCAGCCCTGGTTCCTGGTGTCAGATTGTAGGACTCCGTTGGCACTATCAAACCAGCCCGAGTTGGCACTGGGCCAGCTTGGGTCTGGGAGGCATCCTGAGAATCGGGGATTTTCAGGAGCCAGCCAGCCAGTCCGGGCCACAGGCCCCCAAACATAAAGTCCGGCCCTTTCCCTCTGAAACAAAACTCACCAGCCCTGGTTCTTAATGGTAGATTGTAGGACTCCGTTGGCACTATCAAACCAGCCCGAGTTGGCACTGGTGCCAGCTTGGGTCTGGGAGGCATCCTGAGAATCGGGGATTTTCAGGAGCCAGCCAGCCAGTCCGGGTCACAGGCCCCCAAACATAAACTCCGGCCCTTTCCCTCTGAAACAAAACTCACCAGCCCTGGTTCCTGATGGCAGATTGTAGGACTCCGTTGGCACTATCAAACCAGCCCGAGTTGGCACTGGTGCCAGCTTGGGTCTGGGAGGCATCCTGAGAATCGGGGATTTTCAGGAGCCAGCCAGCCAGTCCGGGCCACAGGCCCCCAAACATAAAGTCCGGCCCTTTCCCTCTGAAACAAAACTCACCAGCCCTGGTTCCTGATGGTAGATTGTAGGACTCCGTTGGCACTATCAAACCAGCCCGAGTTGGCACTGGTGCCAGCTTGGGTCTGGGAGGCATCCTGAGAATCGGGGATTTTCAGGAGCCAGCCGGCCAGACCGGGTCCACAGGCCCCCAAACATAAACTCCGGCTCTTCCCCTCTGAAACAAAACACACCAGCCCTGGTTCCTGTGTCAGATTGTAGGACTCCGTTGGCACTATCAAAGCAGCCCGAGTTGGCACTGGGGCCAGCTTGGGCCTGGGAGGCATCCTGAGAATCGGGGATTTTCAGGAGCCAGCCAGCCAGTCCGGGCCACAGGCCCCCATTCATAAACATGGGCCCTTTCCCTCTGAAACAAAACTCACCAGCCCCATTTCCTGATGGCAGATTGCAGGACTCCGTTGGCACTCTGAAACCAGCCTGTGTTGGCACAGGTGCCAGCTTGGGTCTGGGAGGCATCCTGTGTATCGTGGAATTTCAGGAGCTAGCAGGCTAGAGGCCCCCAAACAGAAACTCCAGCCTATTCCCTCTGAAACAAATCTCACCAGCCCCGGTTCCTGATGGGAGATTGTTGGACTCCGTTGGCACTATCAAACTAGCCCGAGTGTGCACTTGTGCCAGATTGGGTCTGGGAGGCATCCTGCCTATTGTGGTGTTTCAGGAGCCATCTGGCCACTCAGGGCCACAGTCCCCTGAACAGAAACCTCGGGTGATCTTCCTCACGGAAAATCTCGCCCCCCGAGTTTCCTGGTGCCAGTTTGCAGGCGGTGCTTGGCACTCCCAGGGCATTCCGAGTTCTCAGTGAGGGCAGCTTTGCTCCTGGAGAAATCCTGTGCTGGCCCTCTTCCCTGTAAAACCAAACTCACCACTGCCGGGTATCGATGTCCATTTGTAGGAGGCACGTGGCAGTCCAAGGGCAGCAAGAGTTCTTTGCGTCAGCAGCTGCAGTCCTTGAGAAATCCTTTTCTGCAGTTTTGGAGGCCGAATCACAGTTTCGGCCATGGGCACACAGAGAGGAAAGAGTGTTAATTTCCTTAGAAATTGAAGTCTGGCACCCCATGGTTTAAGGAGCAGACAAAGGGCTGTGTAGGGGAAGGAACTCCTCACAGGACCTTTCTTCACCTCAACCCCCACTCCAAGGTCTCGCAGCCCCCGTGTGACCAGCTGCTTTCAGAGGGTTACCCAGGCACAGCTGCACAGGGAGCTGCTAGTCCAGAGGGCCTAACAGGGCTATCCCAAGTGTCCCTCCAGGAACTACGGTTGGAGCATCCAGCACGGACTAGGGAGCAGCCGGACCCACCTGGGCACGGAGCATCACTTTCAGAAAATGCCAAGGAAAGAGCCCTTTTGCCAAGGGGCAGCGTCTGAGCAGGCCAGGCAGCATGTGGGGTTCCAGGAGAGAGCTTTCAGCTTTCCCCTTTTACTGTGTCAGTCCCTCCCCAGAGCCTCCAGACTCTCCACAGCACTCCCAGAAAGGAGAGGAGTTATTAGGAGAAAAAGGGTTTAGAAAAAAGAGAAAAAGCTTCCTTTTCCATTATTTTTTATGTTCAAACTGGGAGGGACTCTGCTTCCCCTGCAATGTAAATTGTCTCAGTTGAAAGAATCCCTGCCTTTTCTATGCTGTTAGGGGTGTTAATTGACAGGGAGTCCCGATTTTCTTTTATTTTCCAGTTTAAATAGAAGTGGAAAACCTTGACAATGTTTCTTATGAGTTTGAATTAAGGGTAGCTGCCCCCTTTTTATTGTCCTGAGACCTAAATTGAGGGAGAAGCCCAGCATCTTAAGGGTTTGAACTGAGGGAAAAATCCCTCTTTTTTCATCACTGGAGAGATTCAAAGTGAGGAAAACCCCTCTATTCCCAATACTTAAGGAGAGTAAATTAAAGGGCAGAAGCTATTTATTTGCTATTGTATTAGTTCTAGTAGAGGTAACTGCCCCATTTCCCCTTTTAAAGGAGTTCACTGGAAGGAAGCTCTGCCCTTTTCAGCATTTTAAGGGTTTAAAACTACATTTCAGGGCTCTTCTTTGTGCCCTAGGACCAGGTATCTCAGAGAAGGGTGAGCCTGGCATGTACTTAACCCTTACACTGCCTGGGAGGCTTTTATTTTTCTTATTTTTACTTATCATGTAGACAGCCCTAATTAGAGGTCCCAAGGAGACTTAGACTATTCATATCATTAGTATTCTTCTCCACCTGGCTTAGTCACACATGAAGTAACACTTAGTAGCCACTAAGGAATAATTATGTAAGTTAACAGCAAATTACCCAATTTACCTAGCTATGCTGCCCAAACAGAAAATTCTGTTTCTTACCAGTTTTCTGCCCTTTTGCTCCAAGTAGTTGTTGCAAAAAAGAAAGTGCTGTTATTTTTCTGAAGAGTTTTCTTCTACAACAAGCCCTTCACTCCCCTTGAATTGGAGTCAGAGGAGCCAAAGAGCTGCAGCTGCTCTGAGGGCTTTTATACCCGGTGGGATTTGCCCCCTCCCTTTTCCCGGGTGCCATGGGAATGAGAGGCGGGCCCCATCAGGGGTATATTAACCCCAGCCTTTGCTGAGGGGCTTCATTCCCTCTCTGGGATGTGCATGGGTAAGAGCTCTCCTCTCATCTCAGCAAAGAGGCTCTTTCAGCTTATCTCAGCTTGTTTTCAGCAGGTGTTTCAGGGCATCTAAAGCAACAGAGGCTTTGAAGATTCTGTGAAGAAAACAGCATGGAATACAGGGAGTATTTAAGTTCAGGATTTTGGGTTTTATGTTTAGGGGTGGTAAAGTGCATTTGTAATTTCTGATTTTGTTCTTATTTTGTTTTGTATTTTTTTTAGGAGGAGTGCAGCTTCCAGAGACTCCAGGTTGTGTTAACTGCAACACTTTTTTCAGCAGATTGAGGCTTCAGGTGAGTTGAGGATTATGATTAGGAGAGGGAGGGTGAGCATGTATCCAGTTAGGAGCTATTGCTGGGGGGGGGGGGTTTGAGGGCAGCAGGGTGAGAAAGGGTGTTTATTTGAGCCCCCCCCCCCAAGGTTTTTCAGAAGCCTAGCAGAGGCATTCACACGTCTCACAGCACACAAGGTCATCCACTGCACTCACAGGAATGGCATTTAACTTTGCCTTTCTCTAACCCAGGTGCACTCCTAATAAAGGCCACAGCTTTGGAATCAGGATGAAGCTGGTGCCTGAAGGAGCCAGGCACACTCAGGAGAGGGCAAGTAGCTGACATGCCAGGATTTGGCCTGCATAACTGTACTCACTCATACATTTGTTTTGGTTTTTTTTACTGTTTATTGTTTTGGTTTTTTTTATTACAGAGAGGCTAACAGGCCATCATGGGGCCCTCCAAGGCAGACTCATTTCAGGTGCAACGTGGATCTGCATCACCCATCATCCAAAAGATAAGTCGGGGGCCACGGCCCGGAGATGGGATGATGGGAGAGTAGCGGGCTGGGAGTTCTTGGGGCAGATTTAAAAATTAGCAAAGGGAAAAGCAATCTTCTTCAAGGGGCCTCTTAGGACAGCTAAAGGGAGAGGCTCTACTTTTGATGGCAGCTTTCAGGCGGGCAGCGCAGAACAGTTCCGGTCCGTGTCGTGTTGTCTGGTGTACCGTGTTACCTAGTGTGTCATTGGGGTCCCTTTTGCCTTTTCCCCTCTGTGTCGTGTTTAACGTCCCCCCGTTTGTCACGTTCTCTGTCACGGGTGTCTGCACGTGTTTTTTCCGGAGCTGCTCTGCCCTGCCGCATAGCCTGCTGCAATAGGACAAGTCCCAGGGACTTGCAGTTTGTGGGGTGTCACCGGATGCTAGATGATATTCCTAGATAGACACAAGATGTTTGGAGCTGTGAAATTATCCTGCAGCCCTTTGACTTTTGTCCTCACTTTCTTTCAGATGCAGAGGATAAAATCCAGGGCAAACTCCATCCACCCATCCTGGGTGAGGAGGTCCCCCCGAGCAGGTCAGTCACTGTTTGTCTCTGCAGGGGGAGTGTAAAGTGTGACTCTGTTACAGCACTGTTTTTTTTTTTTTTTTAGGAAGTAAATCTGGATACCAGCAGTCAAGGTGAGCAGTGGAGAGAAGTAGTTATTGCTCAGCTCTCAATTTCTGGTGCAGCTCTAAGCTTCCATTCTCGTTTGTGTGCTTTAGGCAATCCACTTGGAGGATGCCCAGCCCCAGTCACCATTCAGCCGACGCGCCGGGTTTCCTGCTCTTGTGAGCCCTGTGGATGTATTACAGGACCTGGTGATGAAGCCCTGAACTTTTCTGTTTAAAGGTGCCATCCAGGTGGCCTTTGGCAGCTGCCAAGGATTTGGGGTGAGTCGGGGAAGTAGGGAGGAGGAGCGAGGGTCCACTCAGGTTTCAGCCATGAGAAATCACCTGATCTTCTCTCAACCCAGGCACCCCCTGTGACGATGGCCTCGGTCTCGAAGCGTGCGAGCCCGAGCAGCTGGGCATTCCTAGGAGCTTGGTGAGTAGCAGGCTTGTGGGGTTTTGGCCGATGGGCTGCAAAGATCAGGCACTGATGTTTGGCTTTTCTTTAATCTAGCTGTCTAAGAGACACCAGCCCGGTGCCAGCAGGACCTTCCCGGCTGACGAGGTGGCCTTTCTTCGCACCTGAGACCGGCATCCCCTGCTGTCTGAGAGATAAGTATAGGGCTACGACCCGCATAGGGGATGAAAGCAGGGTGCTGGTTTGGGAATTACTGGGAGGGGTTGTTGAGTCCGCTTTGGAGGTGGGGGGTGTTCATGAAGCGGCCCCTTAGGCCCCATAAAAGCAAAGTCTCACTTTTGATCACAGTGCCGAGGTGCGCAGGGCAGAGCAGTCCCGGTGCGTCTGGTGTCACTTGTCTATTGTGTATTATGTGTTGTTTGTGTATCTCATGTCTTTTACCTTAGCCCTTTGAGGGTCCTGTCAGAAACCTTGGCATCATTCTTAGCATCTGTGATCTCTGCATTCCTTGGTCTGGCACCCAGGCCATAGAACTTTTGACTCGGGAGCTCAGACAGGCATCAGACTCCCTTCTCTCTTTAGAAGCATCCGGTCAGATGTGTTTTCAGGTCTTGTTCTGAGCTGTATGGACAGCTATGCCCCGCCAGGATCCATTATGGCGGACTAGGACTTTGAAAGGATGTGAGGACAGGTAGAGGCTTCTGACTGTAGGATTCTCAGGCATCCATCTTTGCAGTTCTTGGAATAAATCATTCAGTTAGCATCTTCTTCCTCCAGGGTTCTCTGAGCCTCATCAGCTCACCATCGGTCTCACCTCGGTCATCTCATTTTGCATTCTCTCAGTCCCTGCAGCCATTTTCCTTGCCCAGAGATTTCTCTCCGTGTCTTGTGCCCTTTGTTTGTCTCGTCCCGTCTGTCCTGTGTCACGGGTGTTTGCACATATTCGTTCCCGAGCTGCTCTGCCCTGCCGCATAGCCTGGTGCAGTAGGAGAAGTCCCGGGGACTTGAAGTTTGTAATGTGGGCTGTAGTTGGACTCTAGATGGGATTTGTAGATGGACACAGGATATCTGGAGCTCTTAAGCTAACCTGCAGGCCTTTGACTTTCATTCTAACTTTCTTTCAGATGCAGAAGGATAAAATCCAGGGCAGAGCACCCCATCCCGGGTGAGGGGATTCCCCGAGCAGGTCAGTCACTGTTTGTCTCTGCAGGGGAGTCTAAAGTGTGACTCTGTTACAGCACTGTTTTTTTTTTTTTTTTTTAGGAAGTAAATCTGGATACCAGCAGTCAAGGTGAGCAGTGGAGAGAAGTAGTTATTGCTCAGCTCTCAATTTCTGGTGCAGCTCTAAGCTTCCATTCTCGTTTGTGTGCTTTAGGCAATCCACTTGGAGGATGCCCAGCCCCAGTCACCATTCAGCCGACGCGCCGGGTTTCCTGCTCTTGTGAGCCCTGTGGATGTATTACAGGACCTGGTGATGAAGCCCTGAACTTTTCTGTTTAAAGGTGCCATCCAGGTGGCCTTTGGCAGCTGCCAAGGATTTGGGGTGAGTCGGGGAAGTAGGGAGGAGGAGCGAGGGTCCACTCAGGTTTCAGCCATGAGAAATCACCTGATCTTCTCTCAACCCAGGCACCCCCTGTGACGATGGCCTCGGTCTCGAAGCGTGCGAGCCCGAGCAGCTGGGCATTCCTAGGAGCTTGGTGAGTAGCAGGCTTGTGGGGTTTTGGCCGATAGGCTGCAAAGATCAGGCACTGATGTTTGGCTTTTCTTTAATCTAGCTGTCTAAGAGACACCAGCCCGGTGCCAGCAGGACCTTCCCGGCTGACGAGGTGGCCTTTCTTCGCACCTGAGACCGGCATCCCCTGCTGTCTGAGAGATAAGTATAGGGCTACGACCCGCATAGGGGATGAAAGCAGGGTGCTGGTTTGGGAATTACTGGGAGGGGTTGTTGAGTCCGCTTTGGAGGTGGGGGGTGTTCATGAAGCGGCCCCTTAGGCCCCATAAAAGCAAAGTCTCACTTTTGATCACAGTGCCGAGGTGCGCAGGGCAGAGCAGTCCCGGTGCGTCTGGTGTCACTTGTCTATTGTGTATTATGTGTTGTTTGTGTATCTCATGTCTTTTACCTTAGCCCTTTGAGGGTCCTGTCAGAAACCTTGGCATCATTCTTAGCATCTGTGATCTCTGCATTCCTTGGTCTGGCACCCAGGCCATAGAACTTTTGACTCGGGAGCTCAGACAGGCATCAGACTCCCTTCTCTCTTTAGAAGCATCCGGTCAGATGTGTTTTCAGGTCTTGTTCTGAGCTGTATGGACAGCTATGCCCCGCCAGGATCCATTATGGCGGACTAGGACTTTGAAAGGATGTGAGGACAGGTAGAGGCTTCTGACTGTAGGATTCTCAGGCATCCATCTTTGCAGTTCTTGGAATAAATCATTCAGTTAGCATCTTCTTCCTCCAGGGTTCTCTGAGCCTCATCAGCTCACCATCGGTCTCACCTCGGTCATCTCATTTTGCATTCTCTCAGTCCCTGCAGCCATTTTCCTTGCCCAGAGATTTCTCTCCGTGTCTTGTGCCCTTTGTTTGTCTCGTCCCGTCTGTCCTGTGTCACGGGTGTTTGCACATATTCGTTCCCGAGCTGCTCTGCCCTGCCGCATAGCCTGGTGCAGTAGGAGAAGTCCGGGGGCTTGAAGTTTGTAATGTGGGCTGTAGTTGGACTCTAGATGGGATTTGTAGATGGACACAGGATATCTGGAGCTCTTAAGCTAACCTGCAGGCCTTTGACTTTCATTCTAACTTTCTTTCAGATGCAGAAGGATAAAATCCAGGGCAGAGCACCCCATCCCGGGTGAGGGGATTCCCCCGAGCAGGTCAGTCACTGTTTGTCTCTGTAGGGAAGCATAAAGGTGACTCTGTTACAGCACTGTTGTTTTTTTTTTTTTTTAGGAAGTAAATCTGGATACCAGCAGTCAAGGTGAGCAGTGGAGAGAAGTAGTTATTGCTCAGCTCTCAATTTCTGGTGCAGCTCTAAGCTTCCATTCTCGTTTGTGTGCTTTAGGCAATCCACTTGGAGGATGCCCAGCCCCAGTCACCATTCAGCCGACGCGCCGGGTTTCCTGCTCTTGTGAGCCCTGTGGATGTATTACAGGACCTGGTGATGAAGCCCTGAACTTTTCTGTTTAAAGGTGCCATCCAGGTGGCCTTTGGCAGCTGCCAAGGATTTGGGGTGAGTCGGGGAAGTAGGGAGGAGGAGCGAGGGTCCACTCAGGTTTCAGCCATGAGAAATCACCTGATCTTCTCTCAACCCAGGCACCCCCTGTGACGATGGCCTCGGTCTCGAAGCGTGCGAGCCCGAGCAGCTGGGCATTCCTAGGAGCTTGGTGAGTAGCAGGCTTGTGGGGTTTTGGCCGATGGGCTGCAAAGATCAGGCACTGATGTTTGGCTTTTCTTTAATCTAGCTGTCTAAGAGACACCAGCCCGGTGCCAGCAGGACCTTCCCGGCTGACGAGGTGGCCTTTCTTCGCACCTGAGACCGGCATCCCCTGCTGTCTGAGAGATAAGTATAGGGCTACGACCCGCATAGGGGATGAAAGCAGGGTGCTGGTTTGGGAATTACTGGGAGGGGTTGTTGAGTCCGCTTTGGAGGTGGGGGGTGTTCATGAAGCGGCCCCTTAGGCCCCATAAAAGCAAAGTCTCACTTTTGATCACAGTGCCGAGGTGCGCAGGGCAGAGCAGTCCCGGTGCGTCTGGTGTCACTTGTCTATTGTGTATTATGTGTTGTTTGTGTATCTCATGTCTTTTACCTTAGCCCTTTGAGGGTCCTGTCAGAAACCTTGGCATCATTCTTAGCATCTGTGATCTCTGCATTCCTTGGTCTGGCACCCAGGCCATAGAACTTTTGACTCGGGAGCTCAGACAGGCATCAGACTCCCTTCTCTCTTTAGAAGCATCCGGTCAGATGTGTTTTCAGGTCTTGTTCTGAGCTGTATGGACAGCTATGCCCCGCCAGGATCCATTATGGCGGACTAGGACTTTGAAAGGATGTGAGGACAGGTAGAGGCTTCTGACTGTAGGATTCTCAGGCATCCATCTTTGCAGTTCTTGGAATAAATCATTCAGTTAGCATCTTCTTCCTCCAGGGTTCTCTGAGCCTCATCAGCTCACCATCGGTCTCACCTCGGTCATCTCATTTTGCATTCTCTCAGTCCCTGCAGCCATTTTCCTTGCCCAGAGATTTCTCTCCGTGTCTTGTGCCCTTTGTTTGTCTCGTCCCGTCTGTCCTGTGTCACGGGTGTTTGCACATATTTGTTCCCGAGCTGCTCTGCCCTGCCGCATAGCCTGGTGCAGTAGGAGAAGTCCCGGGGGCTTGAAGTTTGTAATGTGGGCTGTAGTTGGACTCTAGATGGGATTTGTAGATGGACACAGGATATCTGGAGCTCTTAAGCTAACCTGCAGGCCTTTGACTTTCATTCTAACTTTCTTTCAGATGCAGAAGGATAAAATCCAGGGCAGAGCACCCCATCCCGGGTGAGGGGATTCCCCCGAGCAGGTCAGTCACTGTTTGTCTCTGCAGGGGAGCTAAAGTGTGACTCTGTTACAGCACTGTTCTTTTTTTTTTTTTTAGGAAGTAAATCTGGATACCAGCAGTCAAGGTGAGCAGTGGAGAGAAGTAGTTATTGCTCAGCTCTCAATTTCTGGTGCAGCTCTAAGCTTCCATTCTCGTTTGTGTGCTTTAGGCAATCCACTTGGAGGATGCCCAGCCCCAGTCACCATTCAGCCGACGCGCCGGGTTTCCTGCTCTTGTGAGCCCTGTGGATGTATTACAGGACCTGGTGATGAAGCCCTGAACTTTTCTGTTTAAAGGTGCCATCCAGGTGGCCTTTGGCAGCTGCCAAGGATTTGGGGTGAGTCGGGGAAGTAGGGAGGAGGAGCGAGGGTCCACTCAGGTTTCAGCCATGAGAAATCACCTGATCTTCTCTCAACCCAGGCACCCCCTGTGACGATGGCCTCGGTCTCGAAGCGTGCGAGCCCGAGCAGCTGGGCATTCCTAGGAGCTTGGTGAGTAGCAGGCTTGTGGGGTTTTGGCCGATGGGCTGCCAAGATCAGGCACTGATGTTTGGTTTTCTTTAATCTAGCTGTCTAAGAGACACCAGCCCGGTGCCAGCAGGACCTTCCCGGCTGACGAGGTGGCCTTTCTTCGCACCTGAGACCGGCATCCCCTGCTGTCTGAGAGATAAGTATAGGGCTACGACCCGCATAGGGGATGAAAGCAGGGTGCTGGTTTGGGAATTACTGGGAGGGATTTTTGAGTCCGCTTTGGAGGTGGGGGGGGTGTTCATGAAGTGGCCCCTTAGGCCCCATAAAAGCAAAGTCTCGCTTGCAATCACAGTGCCAAGGTGCACAGGGCAGAGCAGTCCCGGTGTGTCTGGTGTCACTTGTCTATTGTGCATTATGTGTTGTTTGTGTATCTCGTGTCTTTCACCTTAGCCCTTTGAGGGTCCTGTCAGAAACCTTGGCATCATTCTTAGCATCTGTGATCTCTGCATTCCTTGGCCTGGCACCCAGGCCATAGAACTTTTGACTCGGGAGCTCAGACAGGCATCAGACTCCCTTCTCTCTTTAGAAGCATCCGGTCAGATGTGTTTTCAGGTCTTGTTCTGAGCTGTATGGACAGCTATGCCCCGCCAGGATCCATTATGGCGGACTAGGACTTGAAAGAATGTGAGGACAGGTAGAGGCTTCTGACTGTAGGATTCTCGGACATCCATCTTTGTAGTTCTTGGAATAAATCATTCAGTTAGCATCATCTTCCTCCAGGGTTCTCTGAGCCTCATCAGCTCACCATCGGTCTCACCTCGGTCATCTCATTTTGCATTCTCTCAGTCCCTGCAGCCATTTTCCCTGCCCAGAGATTTCTCTCCGTGTCTTGTGCCCTTTGTTTGTCTCGTCCCGTCTGTCCTGTGTCACGGGTGTTTGCACATATTTGTTCCGGAGCTGCTCTGCCCTGCCGCATAGCCTGGTGCAGTAGGAGAAGTCCCGGGGGCTTGAAGTTTGTAATGTGGGCTGTAGTTGGACTCTAGATGGGATTTGTAGATGGACACAGGATAGCTGGAGCTCTTAAGCTAACCTGCAGGCCTTTGACTTTCATCCTAACTTTCTTTCAGATGCAGAAGGATAAAATCCAGGGCAGAGCACCCCATCCCGGGTGAGGGGATTCCCCTGAGCAGGTCAGTCACTGTTTGTCTCTGTAGAGGAAGCATAAATGGTAGCTGTTACAGCACTGTTCTTTGTCTTTCTTTTTAGGAAGTGAAGGCAGAGAGGAGCAGTCAAGGCCGAGTGGGCAAGGTGAGCATTGAGTAGGGTACAAAAGCAGTTGTTATTGCTGAAGTCTCAGTTTCTGGTGCAACTCTAAGCATCTATTCTTGTTTTTTTTTTATTTTAGGTGGTCCACTTGCCATCTATCCTGGCCGAGCATGCCCGTGCCAGGTGGGTGCAAGCTTAAGGTATTGGTGTGGCATACTTGTCAGATTTGGGAGGTTGTGTTTTCACAGTATCTCAGCATGCTTTTCTGCTTTGTTTCTTTGCAGGTGCTGTCGCTGCCCTAGGCATGCCAAGGAACAGAGGAGGGCAGGTGAGTCGATGTTTAGGCAGGCTGACTCATAGGTGAGCGTTATGCAGCAGCATGCTAAGCGTGTACCTTTTCTTTTTGCAGGTATCTTCTGGGCAGCTTCCGGAGTCAAATCAAGATTTGAGGTGAGCTGGGGCAGTGGTGCGGAGGAGTCCGGGGATTACTGTTTTTGAGGGCAATAGTAACTTTTTCTGTTTTGTCTTAGGTACCCTGAGGAGGCTCGTAGCCAAAGCTTGGAAACGGCAGCACCGAAGCACACGCAGAGAACATCTCAACGTCCACGTCCGACCGAGGATGGATTTTGTCCGCTCCTCTTCCAAAAGCTAAGTGTCGGGGCCAGTGGCTGGGAGAAGGGGAAAAACCTTTACTATCACAGGGGGCAATTTCATGTCAGCTTAGCAGAGAGGTCTGTAGTGGGACAGGCTCTCTGGAAGTAAAGGGAGAGGGTTTCCCCTCAGCCTCACCAGAGCCTTTGCCGGGCAGGGCAGTTCCGACCCATCTCCACATTCTCGTGAACTTTGCGTCGTCAGACTCGCTCGACTCCACGTCATCACGGATCTTTCCCCCGAGGAGCTCGCCTTCAGGTCCGGAGCTATAGCCACGGTCACCCGGCAGTCCGCTTCCTTCTCTAGGCTCACCGAGCCCCTCAACCATCCTCATAACTGCTTTGGCACTAACTTCTTTTAATGGGTTACATTTCATCATCACATGCCATTGTCATAGGGCTTTCTTTCCTTTGGCATCATCAGCCTCTGGCTCATCTTGTGCTAGGAATCTTGGGTCCATAAGTTGAAAGTGCTAGGCAGTTGACACTTGTCTCTGTGTTATGCCATCTCCGTCTATGTTGCGTCATCCGTGTTTCTGTTACGTAGTCCGTGTCCATTGTCTTCCGTGTCATAGGCCTTTGTTACATCTTGATGCTTTACAGGCACTATTTTGTGCCATCTAGGCAGGATTTTACTCACATTCCTTCCCGGATATAGCTTATTCCGGCATCTTTACATTTTTACTCTGAGACAGGAAGGATTACACAAGATGTTCTCATCCATCTTCCTTCTCACTACCAGCTTTGGTAGTGCCTTTTTTTCAATGCCATTCTCTTGGACTTCTAGAGGGAGCGTCTTAGACCCTCCTCACCTGACTGCAGTTGTTCTGTAGGTTCCATCTTCTCAAAGGGTATAGGGCTCAACAATTAATCTTCCACAGAGTTATCTCAAGTCCTGGCTTATATTGTGTGTACCTATGTTGGCTTATATTGTATGTACTTATACTGTGTGTACCTATGTTGGCTTATATTGTGTGTACTTATACTGTGTGTACCTATGCTGGCTTATATTGTGTGTACTTATACTGTATGTAAGTGTGTTGCCCTATATTGTGTGTACTTATACTGTGTGTACCTATGTTGGCTTATATTGTATGTACTTATATTGTATGTACCTGCGTTGCCTTATATTGTGTGTGCTTATACTGTCTGTAAGTGCGTCGCCTTATATTGTATGTGCTTATACTGTATGTAAGTGTGTCGCCTTATATTGTGTGTACTTATAGTGTGTACCTATGTTGGCTTATATTGTATGTACTTATATTGTATGTACCTGTGTTGCCTTATATTGTGTGTGCTTATACTGTCTGTAAGTGCATCGCCTTATATTGTGTGTACTTATATTGTATGTACCTGTGTTGCCTTATATTGTGTGTGCTTATACTGTCTGTAAGTGCGTCGCCTTATATTGTGTGTGCTTATACTGTATGTACCTGTGTTGCCTTATATTGTGTGTGCTTATACTGTCTGTAAGTGCATCGCTTATATTGTGTGTACTTATATTGTATGTACCTGTGTTGCCTTATATTGTGTGTGCTTATACTGTCTGTAAGTGCATCGCCTATATTGTGTGTACTTATATTGTATGTACCTGTGTTGCCTTATATTGTGTGTGCTTATACTGTCTGTAAGTGCATCGCCTTATATTGTGTGTACTTATATTGTATGTACCTGTGTTGCCTTATATTGTGTGTGCTTATACTGTCTGTAAGTGCATCGCCTTATATTGTGTGTACTTATATTGTATGTACCTGTGTTGCCTTATATTGTGTGTGCTTATACTGTCTGTAAGTGCATCGCCTTATATTGTGTGTACTTAGCACTTATGATCGGAGCTGCCCTGCCCTGGCACGTAGTCACAGTTAGGTAGAACAGTTATATAAATTTTACTGCTCATCTGTCTTCTATGGGATATTGGGTAGAAAATTTATTGGTCTAGAGCGGGGACAAGTGCTAGCTGTCAGATAGCCACTCATTGACCTCTTCCTGTCGTCTCACAGGTCCCCGAGGCTACCGATTTCCCCAGAATCTACCATTTGACATCAAGAAATGGCAGCCAGAAGATGTGTCGAAGCACGTTCTTCAGCGTCTCAAGTAAGGGCTGCAGCGAGCGTGTAAGTTGGAAGAATGCGTGTGTGTGACAGCATATGACTGTGTCTGTCTGTGTCCGCTCGTGTCTGCACGTGTGAGTACATTCTGACTGGATTTAACCTTGTGTGTGTGACTTTTGCCTTTCAGGTTTTTCAACTCATTTTAAAATTTAGAATAAAAAATCCCCAGCCGGGGGTTTTTTTTTTTTTTCCCCCCGGCTGGGTTTTTTTTTCCTCGGTCCCGGTCGGTCCGCGAGGCGACGTTCATCGCCAAAGTTTGGGCGCGGACCGGCCAGGGACCGGGGTTTTCGTCAGGCAGGAGGATTTTTTGGAGGCTCCCGGGAACCACGTTCCCGAGGAGCGGTGCGAATGCGTCTGGGGGGTTAGCAGAGCGGTTGAGGTGTGAGTCAGTGTGGGTTTGTGTGTAAGCTGAAGGAAGTGTGTGTGTGTGTGTGTATGTGTGTGTTGAAGGCTTCTAACCTTGTATGACTTTTGCTTTTCAGGTTTTTCAACTCATTTTTAAATTTAGAATAAAAAATCCCCAGCCGGGGGTTTTTTTTTTTTTCCCCCGGCTGGGTTTTTTTTTCCTCGGTCCCGGTCGGTCCGCGCGGCGACGTTCATCGCCAAAGTTTGGGCACGGACCGGCCAGGGACCGGGGTTTTCGTCAGGCAGGAGGATTTTTTGGAGGCTCCCGGGAACCACGTTCCCGAGGAGCGGTGCGAATGCGTCTGGGGGGTTAGCAGAGCGGTTGAGGTGTGAGTCAGTGTGGGTTTGTGTGTAAGCTGAAGGAAGTGTGTGTGTGTGTGTATGTGTGTGTTGAAGGCTTCTAACCTTGTATGACTTTTGCTTTTCAGGTTTTTCAACTCATTTTTAAATTTAGAATAAAAAATCCCCAGCCGGGGGGTTTTTTTTTTCCCCCCGGCTGGGTTTTTTTTTCCTCGGTCCCGGTCGGTCTGCGCGGCGACGTTCATCGCCAAAGTTTGGGCACGGACCGGCCAGGGACCGGGGTTTTCGTCAGGCAGGAGGATTTTTTGGAGGCTCCCGGGAACCACGTTCCCGAGGAGCGGTGCGAATGCGTCTGGGGGTTAGCAGAGCGGTTGAGGTGTGAGTCAGTGTGGTTTGTGTGTAAGCTGAAGGAAGTGTGTGTGTGTGTGTATGTGTGTTGAAGGCTTCTAACCTTGTATGACTTTTGCTTTTCAGGTTTTTCAACTCATTTTTAAATTTAGAATAAAAAATCCCCAGCGGGGGGTTTTTTTTTTTTCCCCCGGCTGGTTTTTTTTTCCTCGGTCCCGGTCGGTCCGCGAGGCGACGTTCATCGCCAAAGTTTGGGCGCGGACGGCCAGGGACCGGGGTTTTCGTCAGGCAGGAGTAATTTTTTTGGAGGCTCCCGGGAACACGTTCCGAGGACCAATGATTGCTAGGGTGTAATTTAGCAGTTGTGATGAGAGTGATGATGAGTTTGTGTGTAATCTGAAGGGGGTGTTAATGGTAGATGAGTGTTGTTTTCTGTGTGTTTTTGTTGTTTTGGGTTCCCTGTAACAACAAATCAACATGTAATGCAAATAGAAAAAGGTTATTATCTTGTGTTAATATGTGTTTTGTGTTGTATTGCTCTGTATTGCTCTGTATTGCTCTGTATTGCTCTGTATTGCTCTGTATTTGCAGTAGCTGCTGCATTTCCCTGTATTGCTCTATATGTAAATTAGACTTTTACCAGTGTGTCTATGGATTGTATTTGCACTTGCATTTGTATACACTGTTTCCATGTATTTTGCTGAAGTGCAAATAAAAACATTCATTTAATAAAGTTGAATCACCCCTAATAAAGATACCCCTGCCCTTCCCTCCCCCCCCCATGGCTCCTGACTGTTTTTTTGGTGTGGTTTTGTCATTTCATTCCACTGTATTTCTTCCTTTTGCTCCTCACTTTTCCATTTCTAACTTAACTTCCATCTGTCTCTAAGCCTTTGTCTCTGTTTCTCACTCTTTCTGATGCTGTGTCTCTGCTTTTGTAACTCCGTTTCCATCTGCTTCCTTTTTTTGTTTGTCCATTTCACTATTTCTGTCTGACTGTATTTATTTTCCTGTCTTTTGTCTATACTTTGCACCTTATTTCTTTTTCTTTATAACTTTCACCCCCACTCTTCTTGCTTCCTTTCCTCTCTGTGCTTCCTTTTCCTTGGTTTGTCTTTTTTGCTCTTAGTCTTTTCCTTTTTCACCCTGCCCCTAAGTTTTCACTTTAACCCTAACCACTTTCTTTTCCCTCTAACACCTGTCCTTCTGCAGTTTCTCCACTCTTCTTTTCTCTGTCTTCTTTTCTATCTCTGTCTTCTTTTCTCTCTGTTTTCTTTTCTTGTGTCTCTCTCCGTCTTCTCTTCTTCTCTGTCTTTTCTTCATCCCTGTCTGTTTTCTTCTCTGTCACTCTCTGTCTTCTCTCTGTCTCTCTTTGTCTCCCTCTGTCTTCTTTTCTTCTCTCTCCCTCTCTGTCTTTTCTTCTGTCTCTGTCTTCTTTTCTTCTCTCTCTCCCTCTGTCTTTTCCTCTGTCTCTCTCTGTCTTCTTTTCACTGTTTCCCTTCTCTCCCTTTATTCTTCTCTCTACTTCTCTCTCTT